>CAJVQC010000918.1:0-11341 GCA_910592285.1 Racocetra persica
TACTGTTCATCTGCATAACATCATACTCGAACCTGGTGCAATTGTTTGCCTACTTTTACACTCATTTTGTCAGAAAAAATGACATTCCATCACTTATAAATGCTTCTGTTCTTATTTTTTTTACACCAAACTATATGTCCACTTATATTGTCTTCTGTTAAAAAAGGTTTTACAGCAACAACATGAGAATGAACCCCAAAGTTGTGAAGGGTCCTAGCTACCATTAACATACTGTATTGAAGGTTTAAATTCTTCACAATTCTGCACAGGGTTGGTGTCTTTCCTTCAATGCTTTTTTAATATACTTGTCTTTTCTTGCTTCTTTAAGGTGGGAAACATCCAGACCTAGGTAAGTTTTTAGTTTTTTTGGTTCTTTTGTACTTATTCAAGAATCTCCTTACTGTTGTGGGGTCATAACCAATTCATTCAGCAATCTTCTCAGTATTTATTAACTTGATAAGAGCAAGGATCATTCTTTTCTCTTTTTCTGTCATTTGGGTTCATGGCATTATCAAAAGAATGTCAGTTTTTTTTTTCAAGCTAGGTATTTAGATGTCAAAGAAGCAAAAAAAAAAATTTACATCAAATTATATAAGTATGGGGTAAACATAGCCATTTTATTTGCTTATGTGAGATGATTTGCAAATCGGGTATTACTTTTAATAGCTACTGTACGTACTAGAGTGGCTGGGAATATGTGATGTGAATATATATACATATTTGGTCATGTTTTATATAAATTATATGTACACATATATATACTGACTTTAGAAATTCAGAATGAACATTTTTATAAAAAAACTCTATACCAAATATTATGAACCGTGAAGTTTCAAATTTTATATTGTTCTTTTAAACATACGAGTAGAAACACTTACTTGGTAGCTTCTTATTCTGGCAGTTTAGTAACTCAAAAGAAACCTGAATGTCTAATCATAGGTCTATTTTAAGCAAAATTTTACGTTCAATTATATTTTATACGTATACTGTGTGTGTGTGGTTTAGTTCATATGTTAAAAAAATAATTCAGTTATAGTTCAATATTAATTTATAGGATTTTATAGTTGCTCTAAAAATTTAAAGAGCGAAACCAACTTTCTAGAAAATATGTTCATCTGGCTGAAAAATGTCATTTCGACATGTATAGTAATTTGTTCATAGTGTTTAATAAAAGTTATTCTGATTATTTATCATGAATAAGATTATTAAATAAAAGTAATTAAGCTGTCAATGCAAAATCTTTGAGAATAATAAAATTTATTCGATTTTATTAAAGTACATAAAATTTAAAATACTAATTGAATGCTCTGATAGAGCTTGCCTTTTATCAGTAAGAATATTTTGTACTGGAAAAGCTTTATTCAACATCAACTCCCAAAACAGGAAGCCAAATATAGACCAAAGCAATTCGTAACAAATTAGATAAATGCTCTGCATTTTCCTTCCAGTATACATCTAAATCAAATTCATTATTATAATTAAAGTTTTCATCTAATTTATAATAAATTCCCTACTCACATATAATTATATTATTTAGATTTTCAAATTTGGAGATACTTTTATACAAATTAATATTTTGTCTGCTTTGCTGCGAATGAAGATGCCAAGGATCAAAGCATTGAATTGCTTTGAATAATGATAGTGTAGGATATTAGTTAATATGTTTTTGAAATTTATTTAAAGCTAGTTGATAGGTTTTTCAAAATCTACTCACATATTGTGAAGAATCTATATGAAAGTCATTAAATTTTGTTAGCATCTTGTTATTCAAAGGTGAATTTATAATATCCGATTGTAGTTGTGCTTCAAGTTGTACTAAATAACTTGATACAAAGAGTGCTACAGGTTTGTTCCAAATTTTAAAAAATTCTAAAGTATTAAAGAGACTAAATATCAAATAAAAGTATTAGTTATAATGAAATTGTATTAGAGATTGTAACTAGTGATGTCTAATGAAATAATAAACTAATAAAACTATAAGTTTTATTATGTTTTATTAATAATAAAACTTGACGAAATTTATGGTTTCATTATTTCATCAGACATTGCTAATTGTGTCTATTAAAAAAATTTTTTTTACTTAGATACGATTAAATTATTCAAGTTATATAAATATAGTTTACTATTTAATACTATCTATAATACCTGGGGTAATTAAAGAATATTCATAAAAAAAAGTAATAAATTAATATCTATACAGCATGAACTATAGACCCATTACATCAAAGTACACTCTATAAAAATTTTTTGATATTTTATAGAGTGAAATACCCAGGTACTAACTCAGATTTTAGCTATAGATTGTATCATATCTAGAATACTATAGTCTATGCTATATAGTAGTTATATCTAGAGATAATATGTGATTTAAATCACAATGATATAAATTACTAATTTTATTTTAAATCAAGATATAACTTTTGTAGAACACTATATTATATTGTATTGGAGGTTCTGTAGATATAAAAATCATATTCAAAGTCAGAATTTGAATATAAATAATTGAATCACATAAAAAAAATTAAATGCACTTGTAAATCATTTTTAAATTACACAAAATTGATTTAAATCATGATTTTTGCTATTTTTAGTTTTATTCAAGAAACAAACTAGTAAGATATGATCAATATTTGGGTTCTAACTACAAGAATATTAATGCTAAATAGTAAATTACAACTCTATCTAACACTAATATAATTATAAAATATTGAAATCATAAAAATTACTCTTGTGCATTAAATATAATAAATGTGGCCAAAATTTCAAATTCGAAGGTAAGCGAAAGATTTTTAAAAATTGATATTAGTTTTTGAACTGCTTTGTCTTCATTATTAATTTATTCTTCATTTAGATAAAAATTTTTTAATTAAAAAAGATGTTTGTCAATCTATAAAATAAAGTTGAACCAGAAATTCCATCTTGCTTTGATCGAAAAAGGAGATAATATCAATAATTTAAGATTTTGTATATTAAGAAAGGAAATCCATCTTCTTTTGTGTGAATTATTATGTGTAAAAGATGCTTTAATATTTATAGCTATTTCATCTAAAAATTTGAAATCTTTATAGTTGACCCAGGTTTTACCAACTAAATTTAATATATACACCAAATAACAATTATATTTTATTTAACATATTAAGGGTAATAAAATGCTAAATATCTTTATTTTTTTTTTTTTTAATATTAAGGTGACCACTTGGGGTCTGGCATGGTTTATTAACTTCTTAGTTCAATTATCGGGATGCCGAATAGGTACCCCTTGGCTTTGTTACATTAACGAGAATATAATTAGTCACACGTACAACTTTAGTCATTGTCTAATTAAGGGCTTAGCTATACTATCTATAGTTACCCACCAATTACCATATCTAGGATCTGCTTGTAGATCCCTATTTAAACCCTCTGATCAACTTAACGCTGTCAGCTTCTTTCCCCAGAAGAATTTCTGCCGCTAAGGCCCCTTAGGACTACTTTATCCTCGTGGTAAATCTACCAGAGCGGTCCATGTCCCACATATATATCACCTAGGTTTTTCAGTAAATTACCCCAATCTGAGGACTGGTACTTGCAGCTTTTGTGACCGCTACCATTACCTACTTCTTGCCCTTACAAGGTTCGTTCTGATCCCGATATCTACTTTCAACCAGTCCTTATACTGATCTCTCCCCAACTACCAAACCAGTTAACCCAGAAGGGTTGTTGTACCTAGGCTCTAAGTGCTTTCTGGTTCTACTTCCCTTAGTTTCAGATTCTGTAGCATCGAACTTTTTCCTCCGGTATGACTCTGGCAGCCAGGTTGGTGGACCCTTCTTGCCCCAGGGTTGTTCGTCTGGTTCTTCGGTCTCCAGTTCTAATTTTCTGTAGTATCGTTAAAGATCTTCACTACTCCTAGCTCAGGTCTTGCCAAACAGGTTTCAAATATTCTGGTTTCTTGGATTTGGATCACCCTAAAGCTTCCATAACGAGATAGTAGTACCAAGATTACAGGTAATATACCCAACTGATTATTAAATAAATGTTACCGGAACACAGGCCTATTTTTTAAAAAACATCTCCGGTGGGAATCAAACTCTAAACCTGCTGCTTGGGGGTGACAACTTAACAACTACTCTATATCGCCACACCCTTAATGCTAAATATCTTGATTATATAAGAAACATTATTAGATATAAAAAAAATAATATCTTCAAATGAGATATTATAAAATTGAAGAGTTTTTAATACTAATTGTGCAATTGTTATACTATTAATAGTAGTTAAATATTCAGTTTTAACAAGTTTAATTTTATTATGGAAACTAAATAATATATTAACCACCACTCTTTCACAGACATCAAGTGACTTGTCAACAGTAATAGAAATTTGTTTCCAATTAAAAGCTGTTTTAAGTTTTCTATTTCTAAATTGTACACAATAGATAAATATTTGTTTTGTAGTTGAGAAGATTTGACAATAGAACTACCTATAATAGTAATTAATTTAATATTTTATATTACATAGCAGGTTTAAACTAAATATCCTAAAACTAATCTGGCTATAATAAATTTTTATTATAACCAAATCAGTTTTGAGTTGTTTATATCAAACTTGTTAGAAGCTTAAATTTTATTTATTTTTTTAAGTATACTTACTATTTTTACAGTACTTTAATAAGAACGGTTTAAGCTTATCTATTTTTTTGAGTAGAATATTAGCCTGTGTTAAGGTGTAAACTAAGTCTATATTAATTATTTCACATTCTTCTCAAAAAATAGAAGTGGTTTGATTTGTTTCTTGAGGAGTTTCTTTTTTATATTCATTTGCTTTATGTTTGCTGATATTTAGATGTTGGTCAAGTAAAAACTTATTTTTATAACTTATAATACATTTACAAAAAGTACAAATTAAATTTTTGCCATCAATATAGCAGTTTTTTTTGTACTTTTTATTTTTATTAATATGATCACTTGGGGTAATCATTTTTAAAATTGAAAATTAAGAACATAAACCGAATTCATATGCTTTTCTTAATCTTTATTTAATTTTTGAAACTTACATTATTGATTTTTCAATATTAGAAGCAGATCTAATTTCAGATAGTTTTGACTTTTTGGTACTAAAAGTGAAGCTAATTTTGGGTTTTTTAAAACTTACATTATTGATTCTTCAATATTATGAGCGAAACTAATTTCTTATTATTTTGACTTTTTAGAACTTAATAATGAAGCTAATTTTGGATATTTACAAGCTTACATTATTGATTTTTCAATATTATGAGCGAAGAAAGTTTTGACCTTTTAGCACTAAAAGCGAAACTAATTTTGGATAGATTTGGTACGTATAAACATTAATGCCTTCTTTTGGCAAAGAATTTAAGTGAAAATATTATAATCTTTATTTAGTAAAATTTAAATTTGAATGTTATATATCATATAAATCGAAGTTATTTGACATTAGTTTCGCTTGTAAGATTACTTTTAAGAAGCTTCATAAAAATATTTACTTGGACTTATCGTTAAACTGCGGCACATATGTGCACATATGATTTGCATAAAACGTGATCACATATGCACATATATTCACATCACATATTCCCGGCCACTCTAGTACGTACGTACGTACGTACGTACATACATATTTATACATGCTTTGTTATATACAGTGTTTAAGAAATTTTCACAACAATAAATGCATGTAGGAGCTAAACGATTCATGCATGTTGACAAAAAGTCAACTGATCGAAAAGACAGGAGAGAGCGGTCAGGGTTACACGCCACGTGCTACAACTCTGCCCCGATAACGTAAGTCGGGATCGAAGAGACATCAGACCACATCGCGATTCATGCGAACGTATCTACGTAACAAAAAAGCCACCAACCTCAATCATATAAAAGCGACGAATAAATCAAGTTTCTCAACTTTCTCCTCTTTCCCCTTGCAACACAACTAAGCATTATAGCCGTCATTTTCTCGACCCAACCCTTCCCACCACACACAGGGGAACACTCTCCTGATTCTGCCATTTTCCTATTTAACAGCCGGCCTGCTTCGAGCAGGCGGGAAACCACCGGCTGATGCTGCTTCTCACTCATTCTACTGTTACGATGATACCTGGGCGCAATCTCACTTGCTAATTTTCCCGGGAGCATATCATCGTTTCAGTTCAAATTACTCAGCTCAAATTACTCAGTTCAAATTACTCACAATGTATTCTGCGGACTTAAAGTCCTTTAATTGAATTTATTTCCGGCTCCTTTGGCTAGCCGGCATTCTTCCAATCACATGACCAATCGTACCTATGCTTTTCGATAATTTTTTAAGAAATTATGCAGTGGCTATGGTGCAGATCAGCTGATCCGGACTTTTGGGGGTCGCCCTGGCGAACTCATGCAATACTGACATATCAACATGTGCTTTTATGTTTCTCGCATTTGTTTGCATAAAAATGCCTCCTGTATGTTAATGAAAGGATTTTCTTATGAAATTTTTGGTACGTATAATTACATATCTCATATTTCCAATAATGCTATATTGCAATGGTATGGCATTAATGTAGCACAGTTAGCCTTACTTGGTGCAACTCATGGACCAGACTTTTACAGTTTGTATTTAGAGAATAATGATAAAATTTGATTTACGGGAGTCTAATAATATTTGGTTCGGAATTAATAGTTGCGTTTGGGGGATATTGCATTCAATTTAAGGTGATTGCAATTGGAGAGGTCTGACTGCATTATGCATTGATAAGATTAGAATTTAGAATAATGATGGGTTACGAAATATTCGTCGTTGATGTATGACCGAATATTCGTCGTTGATGTATGACGAAATATCATCGTTGATGTATGACAAATATTGATGAATGACGAAACTAGAGTTGGGAACCTAAACCTTTTTTCTTGAACCTAAAGATTTCGGGTTTTGGTTATAACTATCGAAACTAGTTATGTGCCATTTATATGATATCTGAATTTTTTTCGCGTACAGTACGTATAGTTGTATAGTGTGTATAACATACGTAATATCCGTAATACACGTAGCATTTGTAAATCAGTTATATGTAACATTTTGCAAGGAACAATTCTTGTTAGAGTGCAAAAGACAGTTTCATAGTCAAAAATTTGAGATAGGGATACTTTAATGATTTATTTTAGAATATTCTAAAAAAATTTTTGCGTACTGTCCTGTACGCGATACATCTCTAATCGAAACCCTAAACTGATTCAGAAATTCCAAGCTAATATCAAACTTCAAACCAATGCCGAAATTCAAAACCAATGCTAAATCCCATACTAACCTGGTTTTCCTAAAAAATCGATGTATAAAACCATAAGATTTTGAAGCGAAAGAAATTTGAATCAGAATAAACTAAATAATTTTTGGTACAAATTATTCTACTAACCTAATAAATTGATAAAGAGGCTACTAAGGTTTCAGATGTGCTAATAGATTTGTTCAGGCTATTCTGGAATACAAATATTACGCGTTGAACTTCTTGTTAGTAAGGACTGGCGAAAGTAACAATAACTTCTATCTTTAAAGAAAGCCTCATGTTATTATTACTGTTCATATACCTACTAGTATTGCCAATATTATATATATTATTTGTTCTTAGTCTTTCTGCATACTTCACTGAATCTAGAAAAAAAGAAGAAAATTCTATAATTTCACTATATAATGCCTGCTAAAGTATCTATAAATTAAAGAAGCATAATTTGTTTTTATTTTTCCGATTGCTATATACTTATCTGAACACTGTATGAATTATTCCTGCACGATGAGTAGCTAGGTATGGTTCTAAATCAAACTACTAACTTATATAAAAGGCAAGTAGATTGGTTCGCGTTATGGGTCCGCTGGAAGCTAAAGTACTTGACTATAACATATTAGATCATAAATGCTGAACTATCGAATACCTTTATATTGCTATAAATCATTCATATAATTCTCTATATAATTTATCAAATCATGGGAATTTAATTAGCATGCGACGTACAATTTGTATCTTAAAAGTTGTCATTCATATAGGCCTTATACTTACTGTTAAAATAAAAATCGTCAAATTTTTAGTTAATATACGTTTATGCCTTAGAATCTGTTTTTCTGATGTTTAAAAATTTTGCACTGAGGTATAAAAAGTAATTTTTTTCGTTGATATCTGAATCTTGAACTATCATTGCTACTTTTACGTTTTTTATTTTCCAAAAAGCACCTGATTTTTTAGAGTTTTATATAAAATAATTGATCGCAATTTGGAATATTCGCATAGCACCCCGAAAATGTGTACCAGGTTTGATAGTTCGGAATGAATATCCGGAGAAATTTTTGAAGTTTGATTTAGACACGGTTAATTACATATATTTATTTCATTAATTATGTACTTCGCGCAAATATTACAATACATAATAATACGTATACATTTATAAAAGATTAACAACTTTTACATTATTAATTTTGTTTATTCACGTTAATGTTTTTTGATAAATTATGCATTTTTTTTCCGGAAGTTTTTCTTTTATTAGTTGGTCTGCTCGACATTTTCTTGAGAAATCTTATGCTTTCTTCGTTGTACTGATGCTGGTTGTGCTCGAATTTTTGCTTCACATCGTAATGATTCAGCCTTTATAGTAGAATTCCGTTCATAAAGACAAGAAGCCAGTTTTCCCAATTATAAAGATTCAGTCTTTTCATATTCATAAAATTTTTAATACCATCAAATAGTTGTTCATATACTGTGTCTTTTCTTCTCGAAAAATAACCTTATTACTTTATTTTCTTTGATAATAAAGGTTTGGTTAGTTGCATAGTGGTCTTTGATATTTTCTGAAATTCGCTTAATCGATTTAAGGTACCTTCGTTACTGTTAAGATCCACATATAAACTACATTCAGCTGCCCAATAATCAAACTTTATAAGTATTATTGGGTGAAAATTTTCTTGGAGTAGGTAAATCAGCAAAATTGAACGAATCGGGTTGTACTTTTATTATTATTTGTTATGCAACGAAGTGTGAAGCGAAATATGAAGCAAAATATGAAATGTGAAGCGAAGTGTGAAGTGAAATATGAAGCGAAATATGAAGTAAAATATGAAGCGAGGTATGAAATGAATTAATAAAGAAACGAATTAACCTTGAAAATAACGATAATTACTTATTATATAGTTTAGTATAGCGATAGTTTATTTAATTAATCGATGTTATAATTAATGATTGTTTGGATCATTTGGTTTGATTTCTGGACCTAGTACACATTTTTGATTTGCAATAAAATAGCTGTGTGACACCATCGTACTAAAACCAGAAACATCGATAATGATTTTGTAATTGTATATATTAGTTCTTTAATATGTTATAATTAGACATAGCAATTGAATTAATCGGGAAAAAACAAGAAATTCTTTATTTATATTGTTATAAAATAGAAGTGCACCACAATTCGTATGGGTGGATATTTTTAATAGGACATTAAAATTAGGTGATATAATAGAATCACATATCAATTAATGTGCTGCCCTCTAGAAAATAATAATATGTTTGTAGTTTCACTCTATCAAAATATCAATAAGTAAATAATTAACCAATCAAATAATCATACAGTTTAATTTTAAGTTTTTTATAGGCCATTCCATAAAGGTTTCATATGTGATTCATGATATTTATAAGCAAGTAAAAAAATCAATAAATAAAACTAGTCAATAAAATATATAAATCTTAGTGAATACAGCATATTATATAAATAATTGGATAAAAATTTATGAAATAAAATTTTAATTAATTTTTAATAGTCACTAAATCAAAAAATTTCGCTCATATATTCACTAATTTATGATTATTTTGAACTTGTCAAATCAGAATATGTAATATTTTTTCGATCTTTTAAATAGTAAGATCTAATGAATCCTTTATATCTTTGAAAGATTTTTATATTGAGGGGTTTCAGAATTAAAAAAAAATAGCATATTTCGAAAATAAGTAGGAGCTTAAAAAATCTTATTTGCATATCAAAATTTTGAAATCGGAAAATGAAATGGGAGTGTTTAGAGTAGTGATGGGCAAGGTAATAAATAAGTAATATTTTACTTATTTTTTGTCCCTTACTTATCAGTAGTAATTATTACGTATTGTGAAGATTACAGTGTGATTATTACTTATTACGTAAATATGTAATATTTGATGATTATTAATCAAATACGTAGTGATAATTTTTTTTTATAATAGTTACCTCAAATTTAAAAAATTATCCTAACGATAATTAATAATAAAAATTGATATTTTTCTATGTCGAATTGGCCTTCTCCAAATCCAGAAATACAGCATTTGTTGCGTAAGCTTCCAAATGGATCTGCTGGTCACCCTCCGGGTCCACTTTGGCAAGCCTTTAATCCAATTAAAATTGATAAGGATAAAAAACCTAAAGCTCGTTGTATATTTTGTAATCCTGAAAAACCCATATCTGGTACTGCAGCGATCATGATTTCACATATTAAAAAATGTGAAAATGTTCGAACTTACCTTATTAATGCTTACAGCTTTCAACAATCAGTTCATTCCAAGCATAACCAGCAAGATATTCGTCGATTTTCATCAGATACATCGATTACACCTTCTATGTCGATTTCAAATCATAGTTCTATTTTAGACCTTTCCAATAATAATATACATAATGAATTTTATTCAAATACTAGTCAAATGCCTACACAGTCATCAGTTGATATATGCAAATCAAATCAACTATTATTAGAGGCTATTATCGAAGGTGGTGCACCTTTTTCATTTGTAGATACACAAAAATTCTGGGAATTTGTTTATTCTATCAATAATTGGTATCATGTTCCAGCCAGGAAACAGCTTTCTAATAATATTCTTGATGGTGTTCATGAAAATGTTAAAGCCTCGATTCAACAATTTATTTGTAAATCAAACTGGATCACTGTTGTAACAGACGGGTGGACAAATATTCGGCAAGACCATCTTGTGAATTTTGTTGCTATTGGAAAAAATCGTAGATCAGAACTTGTTAAGATTAAAGATACATTAGGAGAAAGTCAAACATCAACTGTTATACTTAAAGATTTAGAGGAAGTTTTAATGCAAATTAGTATTGAAAAGATTAATGCCGTTATAACAGATGGTGCTGCGAACTATATTCGTATGAAAAATATGCTTGTTCAAAAATATCCCAAAATTGTAGCTTTACCGTGTACTGCACATGAATCAAATCTTTTGGTTTGTGATTTATTAAAGCACACATATATGAAGTTAACCATAAGTTTAGCTATTAAAATTATTGTATTTTTTCGAAAAAGTACACAAGCTATTCAATACATTCGTGCTTGTTCTAATGATAATACATTTAGATTT
>CAJVQC010000919.1:0-11341 GCA_910592285.1 Racocetra persica
CTAGATATTGTTAATACAAATTTATAAAAATATTTATATTATATTTTTTATTTATTAATATCAATACATTATCGGTTAAATAATATATAAATTATTACAATATCGGTCTATTATATATTAAATCGTTTATTTGTTGAGATTACTACTAATACTTTTCTAAAATTATTACCTTTTTTAAATTTATACAAAGAAGGTATAAATCAGCCTAATATCCTTTGTATGGGTATTATACAATCTCTAGATTCTTCATAAAACTTTTCTTGCCAAATTTCTATATCATATCAACTATCATCCTTTAATGATAAGTAAAATCTGCGCGTATTATCTGGTTGATACCATCGTATATATGCTAAATGGTATATATTATTATTAAATTTATGTTGAAAAAAGAATTGTACTTTTCTAGAATATATATCTACAGAATTGTCTTTATAAGCTATGAACTTCGCTCTTATATATGAGTGATTTTCATATCAAGGGGCAATCTTCGAACCATATATTTCTGCACCTATTTTTAATCTTCCAAACTGTATAACAGCTAGTTCTATTGATATTGTGTCTGTTACATAAAGATCACCATAAAGCTCTTCAAATAGTGTAGAATAATAATTTGTCAAATTTTGATAAAATTCATTGGGAGTATATACATTCTCATTAATCTTTCCAATCATCTCACCCAGATATTTTTCAGTACCAAAGATAATATTAATATTATTAATTTTATCCACTATCTTCAGATAATCTACCAAATCCTTACTCACAAAGTTTTCAGTCATTTTAAAGCTTCTATGCACTTTTATCTAAAAGCGAAAGAGCTTGGTCTAATAATAATTTAGCCTCACCCATATCAACAGAATTTATTCTAAATTCTACTTGCACATTTTTTATTAGAATGCGCATAAGTTCAGGTTCAATAGACTGATTACTTGTTGGGTAGGTTCCTAATAAGCCATTCATCCGTTCAAAAGAAAAGCACCAATAAGCATATAGTAGACCATAATCCAGACAATATTGTCTTATATAAAGAGACAAGTGAATATTTGATGATATCATATGTGGACCATAATGTTCCTCAATTAACTTCGCTATTTTTATTAGTCTAGTTTATTAGTCTAGTATGTGCTTTGTCTAGATCACTTTACTTAACTATTTAGTTTATTAATAAATTACATGTATAGACGAAATTAAAAATTATTTCTTTATCTTCAAGCTTAAGCTTATCTCATATATATAGAATAGTATATACTTGATAAAATACCCTCCACTAATCTGCTATAAATCGATTAAATTCTTCTGATCCACGTGCGACTTTTGATGAAATCCGACCGATTTCTGAAAGAACCTTTACATTTGACATTCGCTTTTCAATTATTATTAGTTAGTCTTTACTAAGTTTATTATTATCTAATAAACATTGTTTCATTATCCACTTGCCGATACTTAAGAATAGGCAATGCATTAGATTGACTACCATAAATTTAACTGGATCAAAATATTTTAGTAGATATAGTTCGACCATCTTATTCCTGTTAATTTCACATGATCATCTTGTTCTTTTTATTTTTACAAGATAATCATTCCTTTGCTGCTTTAAAATTTTGTGATATATCTACTAGATTAAACTATTTATCTATATTTTCAAAACCACCATAATGATTTCTTTTGGTTTCATGGTCATATCTTGTATGCTTTAGGCAACAATTACATTTTATTGTATAACTTGCATGACTGCAAATTTTTCTTGCAGCAGAAACATCATTAGCCGATAATATTAATGCTACATAAATTTTGTGTCCTTCTTTAAATTCAAAAGTTGCCAGTAGTTTTATACCTAAGGATAGTTCAATTAACTCATCGACAATTGGTGCTAGATAATTGTTTATTTGATGCTTACTAGGTTCATTTGGTCCTGAGATGATACCCAAGTTTAAAATATTGTTCGGCTTAAATCATGCTTTATGTGCTAAATTACATAAAACTCTATAAATTACTCCAGTACTATGAACTTTATAATCGAATAGTTGAAACCAATCGATATTAATAGCTAGACCAATATGTGTATCAAGTATATTTTTTGTAAAAAATGGACTCAGATTATCTGGATTTATAGCAAAGTTTTTCTAGATATTACTCTCATATATATCTAAGAAAATTCTATCTGCGACATTTCTATTATTTGAATACCTTAACATTTTCTCAAAGCCTTCTCGCTAATACATCATATAAAGTTGTTGCTTTATACTTCCAATTGGGTAAATTTTTAATGGTTGTAATAATGTACCATCTCTTGTATTATTAACTCTGCTAATAGCTCATTACAGACCAATCATTTTGTTATTGACTTATGATTTGGATATTCTACATGAATGCATATTTTACATGCTAGTTGATCATCTTCTTCATAATTTTTTATTTCTAATTGATTATAGAGTTTATGACACTTAGGGCACACAACATATTTATTGTATTTAGTTAAGATACCTAAAGATAATTTTATAGTATGTTTTGTTTTTGGTAATTTATCAGCTTCATTTGTTTTGAAATGTTCAAGTAAAGAACAAAGAAATTTTGTTAAAACTTCAATACCTGTATCAGGTATATTAAAATGTTGCTGATATTTCATTATCCATAAAATAATTCAATTATTTGGATTATCATCAAAATCGAATGGTCGATCAAAAACTTCAGGATTAATTTCCGGTGGAATAAATTAACAGGTTTATGTTCTTGTGAGTCTGTTAAAGATTCACTTGCAGGATCATTTGAATCATTTGAAGAATCGCTTGAGGAAGGTGAATCATCTAGTTCTTCTTCGCGAATTGTCATAATTTCATCATTATCTGATTGCTAATATACATCAAATGGTAGTATTTCTTCTAAAGGTTGATCAACATCTATTTCTTCTTCAACTGATGATATCTGCTTAAATTTTCCTTTATAAGATTTTTTAGAAATTGATGATTTTTCATTAAAGTCATCTTCTAGAAATAAATTTAATATATCGGTCCCGATATTAGAGTTATCTTTTTCATCATTTTCACTTGTTGTACTATCTTGTTCATTGCTTTCATTATTTTTACTTGTTGTACTATCTTGTTCATTGCTTTCATCATTTTCAGAACTATTGTTATTCAAATATTTATCTCCAGAATGTTCACTTTCCTTTAAGAATTCTGGAAGTAAATTATTATCATCTTTATCATTTTCAGAAATATTGCTTTCCGAATAATCATTTCTGGATTAATCACTTTCTGCACTATAATGTTGTGTGAATTCATGAAGCGGTGATTCTTCATGTTTATACTTAGATGTATATGATTGTTTAGTGATCTTAGTAGATTTATCACTATCAGCTAAGGCGATATATTCTTGTTGTGTTCTTCAATTGACATATTTCTCTTTATATTTTGGACAATTACATTGTACTTTTTTTGTTTTGCATTTAGAATACTCTTCAGATAATTATATTTTTTATTTACTTTTATATATTTTATATCGGTTTAAAGTTTTTGGCAAAAAAAAGTATAGTGCAAGTGCCATCTTAAATACTTTTTTGAATAAATTTGCTATAAATGCATAAAAACAAATTAGAGTATACTATAGATTCATTCAATAATCAGAATTCAAATTACACTATACTATAGATTTCAATCTTCAAAAATTAATAAACAAAACTATAAATAATATGTAAATATTGACGCGGTTAGTTTTTTTTCCAGAATACGTTAATTTTCTTCTCTTTGGAACATGTCAATTTCTTAACTTTTTTTAAAAAAAAGTACAAAATCAAATATTACAAAAATATTATGTCTAATGTAGTAATATTATGAACACAGAAATATTATTGAAGATACACACAGAATTCTATGAACATTTATGACTTTATCTTCTGTAAAACATCTTCTCAAATGAAAAATATAAGAAAAGTTGAAGATAATTTTTTAATAAAGTAATGCATTTTGTATTCGAATTAGAGAAAAAATAAGCAGATTATAGAAACACTTGTTACTTATATCAAGAAACACCCTAACCGAAAAAAATTCTTCAGAAGTTAATGATAAACGTATTAAAGCCATAATAAGACAATTTATTTTTAACTATGAAAGCCGATATTCATATATACCGCTAAAGACAAATATGCTAAAACCATAACAAAGATGAAATCCTTAGCCATGTAAGACAATTTCTACAAAACCGAATCTTCTTAAAACAAAATTTAGGATTTTTAGAATAATGTAACACAATGTGAACGAATTGAAAAGCATAATCTTTGATCGTGTGTAATTAAACAATTCTCCGTATATCTTCTGAACAAAAAAATGTAAATTATTTAATATAACTATTTATCTAACTAAATATATTTTAGTGATATCTGATATGTATAATGTCAGACCAGATCTGGTAATTCAAACATATCATTCTTAAATCATATTATATACAGAAACAATTAACTACTTGGCAGCAAAATAAATAGATATTATCAGATATTTGACATTGTTTCCTTTTTTATATATAAGAAAACAATGCCGAATATCTGATTATTATATGATATTTCATTAAATATCTTCCAAGCGTCCTTTGATATAATCAATTCCTAATAAAGTAATTTTTAATTAATGATTAGAATGAAATTATTTTTATTTAAATCATTTGGATCATATGCATATCTACCAAGCGAAGGTAAATTATTTTTTTTAATGTAATCAATATTTAATTTATGATAGTATGGCAATATTAATATGATTTTATAATTAATATAATTTGATATTATTCATTACTATTTAACTAATATCATCGATTGTATATCTTTCAAGATATTTCCAAGTGGACTATATATTGTTTTTAATGTAATTAGAAATTAATTAATATTAATTTTTATATGATTTAATTTTTATACTACATATTTAACAATTAAAAATCACCGAAAATGTATTGTTATCAAATTGAGTAATTGTTAAGATCTTCATCCAATCTTCCAAGCAAAAGGTATTATTAGATATTTAACATTGTTTTCTTTTTTATATATAAAAAAACAATGCCGAATATCTGATTATCATATGACATTTCATTGAATATCTTCTAAGCGTACTTTGATGTAATCAATTCCTAATAAAGTAATTTTTAATTAATGATTAGAATGAAATTATTTTTATTTGAATCATTTGGATCATATGCATATCTACCAAACGAAGGTAAATTATTTTTTTAATATAATCAATCATTTAATTTATGATAGTATGATGATATTAATATGATTTTATAATTAATATAATTTGATATTATTCATTACTATTTGACTAATATCGTCGATTGCATATCTTTCAAGATATTTTCAAGTAAAAGGTATATCATTTTTAATATAATCGGGGATTAATTAATATTAATTTTTATATAATTTAATTTTTATACTACATATTTATCAATTAAAAATTACTGAGTAATTGTTAAGATCTTCATCCAATCTTCCAAGTGAAAGGTATTATTTTTAATGTAATCAGGGATTAATTTAAAAAATTGCCAAAATGCATAACTACTAAATTTGGTAATTGTTAAAGGTATATTATGATTAATATAATTAGTTATTAATTAATGATATTATAGCGATATTAATATAATTTTTTTATTGCTTAATAATGCATGAGTACAATGTTCAAAGAACTATCTTCTATGCAAAAGATAATTAATTTAATGTAATCATTTATTTAATAAAGTAATTTTTTAATTTAATTAATGGATATAAGAACAATGAGGATAAGATTTATATATAAGACTGTCAATATCATTAGAATTCTTTTAATTTTTTTTGTCAACTTAAAGTTTTATCAAAACATAGGTAAAGAAAAGCATTTGCCGAAAGCAGAGAGCAATAAAATGGGTGCTAAAAAGTTTAAGAAGTTATGTAAATATAAGAAACGAAAATATAAAGTTTATAAAAGGTGGTAATTTTAATATATTATTAACACAATGATAATCTATTATTAGTGGATGTGAAACACATTGTGCGAGCAGTTGCTTAAGCAGTAGCAGCTGTATTTGGAAAAGGTAAAGGAAGGGCAAGATCACCATCACCCTCAAGCTCTAGTAGCTCAAGTGCTACTAGTAGTGAAGATAAAAAGGAGGTGGAAGCTAAATTGGTTAATAGGAGAAGAGATAGATTAGTTAGTAAGAGAAAAGGTAGATCAGGTAGTAGGGGTAGTGGTAGAGCAGTTAGTAGAAGCACAAGTAGAAGCACTAGCAGGTCTAGTAGCAGAAGCAGCAGTCAAAGTGAAAATGTACCAAATGCATTGACAGATGAGCAGAGGTTCCACTTATGGATAAATATTATTGGTCTCGTGTTTCATTTTTTTATTATTATTATTATTGTTATTATAATTAATTTTCTTTTATTATTGTTATTATAATTAATTTACTTTTATTATTATTATTGTAATTTCAAAAGACAAAATTAAAGTATTAATAAAAGGTGTCAGCTATCTGACCAAAAACCTTATCCAACTAAAACTTGGACTAATCTATTGCAAAATGTGAGTCAAAAGCTGATTCTGGCTATAATAAAAAAATTGCCAGGATATCGTCACCATTCTGGCATGATTGAAAAAATTTTAAAACAACATCACAAGATGCAACATTGTACAGCAACAATAAATGCTGATTCAAACTTAATGGGCCACAATCACGCCAGAATGGGAAAAAACAGTAAGGTGAATGAGGTAAGCATAATAAAATTTGTCATGTAAATTGTTTTTTGAATCAAACTTGACAAACAAATCATTTACCTAATATATCAGTAAGTGATTACTGATATATCAGATAAATGATTTGTTACTTAATCACAAATCATTTATCGGATATATCAGTAATAACTTACCAATATATCAGGTAAATAATTTGTAAGTGAATATAATAATTAAAATTACTGTATTATAGAAGAGGAAAAGGAGACGAAAAGCATTAATATTTTTAATAAAGTTGGGAAACAAAAGCATAAGAAGATATTCACGGGACGATTTAGAGATATTAACAAGAAGTAAAGGTAGAAATGCATATCATTCTGATGAAGAGTAGAAGACAGATAGGAAAGCATCAAAGGAAGGTGAGAAGGTTAAGAAGTTAGTTTGTATTGACAAATGGTGGCGTAGTTCTAATGTAAGTATATATGAAAAATAATATTGATCAATTTTTTAAAATATTATTTATATGTGTAATTTATGTGATATTAGTTCTTTATTATGTTAAAAATCGTAAACTTTAGTCAGTAACAAATGGTATTATATAGATAAAATTAGCTAGCATTATTTATAATGCCAGTTAATTTAATCTATCTTCTTTATTGTAATATACCAGTATGAATATAATATTAATAGTCTATTGCCTTAATTATTAGTTAAAATGGCTATTCCATAAGTGTATTGATCTATTTGTGGAACAGCTACAGCCCAAAAACAATAGAATGTGTAAATAGTATTATGAAGGGCATATTAATAAGAATGGTATACAACTACTGGATTGTCCAAGTTGGGTATTATCAGAAGAAGCTTTAAGATGATTTAACATTTCGGATCCAGAATTTGATGCAGACTTTTCAAGTAGAATTAAGATCTATATAAAAAAAAAAAGTGAAGAAAAGTGGTGAAAAAAATAGTAAAGGGAGTAAAAAAAAAGAAAAAGATGATGATGATAGAGTTGTATTATACACAAGAAGAAAACAAGGTAGAGCTACTTGACTACTTTCTAGTATTACCGATCTTACTACCATATGGGTGACAATTACCTCAGTAACAGCACTATCAGAACCTACTACAACAATAGCAGCATCAGCACTTACTACAACAACAGCAGCAACAACAGCAGTAACAACAACAGCAGCAACAACAGCAGTAACAACAACAGCAGCAACAGCAACAGCAACAGCAGCAACAGCAACAGCAGCAACAACAGCAGCATCATCAACAATAGCAGGAGCAACAACACCATCAAGAGTTACAAAAGACCTCTCTATGAATATTACATCAATATCTGATGATGAGTCTGATATACCAAGTGAAAATGTTGGCAGTAGTGATGATGGTGAGAAAGGCGATAGTAAGAATAAAAGTGGAGATGAGGCTGAGGGTGAGCATGTAGATAAAAAAAGGGCACAAGGTAAAAAAAGGGTGAGAAAGAGAAGAAAGAGTGATAAAAGCAAAAAAACTAAGAAAAGATCACAAAAGTGATAATATATTATCATTTAATTTTTATTTTTTAAAATGAATTTTAGCATTTTTAACCTGTAGCAATACTACCACCACCTATTTCTTTTAACAAATGCAGAGATAGAGTGCAATTTTAGACCAGGATAGGGTTAGGTATAAAGGTCCAAAACTGGATTATGGTTAGGTTTTTGGGGTTCTAAACATTTTATTTAGTACCTTCGACATGTATTAGCTAGCAGGTTTTAGAGATATAGTATCGCTACTGGTGATAAATTCTTTCAAAATAGAATTTATTTGAAATAATTAAATTTAATAAATATAAAATCGGTAAACATAAATATCATCTAATGAAATATTAAACAGTAATATATCATATAAAATATAATATTATCAGAAAGATGATATTTGTAAAATAAATAGACAATTAATAATATCAGCAATTAATCCTCTAAAAACAATTAACAGATTATTAAATAATTAGTCAATAAACTATAATCATAAAAAATCATTCAAAATATGCTTAAAGAAAGTAATCGATCATTCTAAAATTAAAGCTGATACAATGATTACTAATATAAAGTTCAAATATAAAATATATAATTAATATGATTATTCAAATATCAGCCTAAATCATTTTAATAATGATTAATAAATCTAAAATATTGTTCTACATTCTTAAAACTGATATAATGAATCGTTATTATTAATGTTATCATGCAAAAAATATTCATTATATCAGTATAATATCATATTTACTAGACAAAAATTATTTATTAATTAGCTTGTATATTATTGGCTAATGATAATCTAATCATCAAACAATCTTTAAAATATCTTAGAAAATCATATATATATCTCTTTAATGATATACTAATCATCTAAACGATATAAAAATATTTTTTTGATATAATAAACTGATTGAATAGTTTCTTTATTATCAATAGTTATCATGCAAATATTATTCATTAAATTAGTATAATATCGTATAAACTAAACAAAAATTATTTATTAATTAGCTTGTACTATATCGGCTTATGATTAATCTAATCACATAATTATCTTTAAAATATCTTAATTAAATCATATATCTATCACTTTAATGATAAACTAATCATTCAAATGATATTTGATTAATATTTCAATAAATTAAACTGATATGCAATATATTTTTCTATAATTTTCAGCCTATCGGCTTGTTTTTTTTTCTTTCAAATCTGTTTATATCCATCTGCCAATCGGCCTGCTATCATCTAGACCGATTACTTGAAGATATAAGGAAAATATTTTTGATTTCAACCAATGTATTGTTGCTATAAAAAAAGTATTGTTAGAAGATATAAAAAACATCAGTAAATTGTAGAGGCTATTTGTTAGTATATCTTTTGTTAATTTAGAAATTTAATAATAGTATATTTAATAGTAGTAAAAATATTAAAATTGGCCTTGTGGTTCTTGAAAACTCTTAAAAAAATATTTTACTGATATATAAATTTTTTTTAAAAAAATTTTATATGTTGGCAAAATATTTTTTAAAGATTTTTCAAGAACCACAAGACCAATTTTAATGTTCTTACTACTATTAAATACATAGTAATTTACTTAGTAAAAAAAAGTTTAAATTAGAGCACTTTATATTTGGCTCAATAGTAAAATTTACTTATAAAAATTTGCAGATTTTTTCAGATAACAAATAGCTTGTCTATTAAATTTTTTATAACTTAAAAATTTTTTTTTAATAAAATGCAATTATACACTTGAACCCGTTAATATCAACCCATTTGGATTGGGCAATTATGTTGATATATGTGAAGGTTGATAATATCAGGATAGTTTTTATATACCCTGAGTCTATTTTGTCTTAATAAGAGGTTGATATTAATGGGAGGTTGATATTAACGAGGTTAATATTAACAGGGATCAAGTGTATTATAATATTTTTATAATTAATAAATACTATATATTACTTTTATTATTTTTTAAAATTTTATTAAAATAAATTATCATGTAGTTAAAATTCTTTTTTTCAATTAATGCATAAAGACTAAACTTATTATAATAGTAAATTATATTTAAAAAACTATAAAAAAGATGTATATAAGGTATAATATCAGATGGTTTATAAAGTCCTTTAATAAAATTTGATTTATTTGTTGTTCTAATCAATAGAGTTAGAAGCCAATATAACAAAAAACTAACTACAAAAAAATACAATAGAAAGGTCTAAGCTAAATATTATTTTGGTCTTGCCTTTAAGTAAAAGTAGTTGTTAACAAAGTTTAAAGATATGAAACACCAAGGAGCAGGTATATTTTGACAGCTTTTCTTAGATTAAGCTCTTGTTATTATAGTAGACTTCTCAAAATATTTGATATCCAAACCAGAAGGTTTATTTTAAAAACTGCTTTTACCTCTAAGCAAGTTGTTGTTAATAATGCTTAAAAGATATAAAACATCAAGAAGTAGATATAACTAAGATAGTTTTTTTGGAATCAAGCTAGTTCTCTTTAGCTTTATTAATAGTAGGCTTTTCAAAATATTCAGTAGGCTTCCACAAAGAACTAGACTATCTGTGGGTATTCTGTGATTTACAAGTTAGCAAAATTCTAAACTATTATAGTTTGAAATTGGGCATTCCAAATCCTAAACTCTGGTCAAACTTATATCTTAAAAACTTTATTAATAATCTTTATTTAAACAAATTATATAAATATTTATAGCTATATATAATTTGTAAAATTTTAAATTTATTTTTTTGATTTAATTTTTTATAAATAGCAATTTTGTTTTTGGGGTTTGAAATTTGTCTGAGTTTTGCTAACAAGTATATCTGTAGATAGTTCTGTGAGAACTAGATTAAAATATTAATTTTAGATCCAGTTTAAGGACTAGACTTGAAACATCAAGCCTTTATATAGATAGATAGGATCAGTGTAGTATTATTATCTGGCTCAGAGTACTGATAAATACCTATAATATATGAGTATTACCAAGTACTATCACAAATAAAAATAAAACATAATATATTATCTCTTAAATTGTAATCTAGGCAAATTTGTCTAGAAAATTAAAGTATATTTAATATTTTTTAAATAAAATAATAATTTATTAATAATATAGGGTATATATTTATTATAGAATATATTCTTGAA
>CAJVQC010000920.1:0-11340 GCA_910592285.1 Racocetra persica
TTCATGAACTTGAACTGAACTTGAACTGAACCAAAACTTTGAGTTCAGATTCAGTTCAAGTTCATAAATTTAAAGTTTAGTTCAAGTTTAGGTTCAAAGATCTGCAAAATTTAAAGTTTAGTTCAGGTTCAATTAAACTTGAACCTGAACCTAAATTGAACTGAACTGAACTTCGGAACACTACTGCCAATACGTTAAAAAAAAAATAAAATAAAATAAAATAAAATAAAGATATACTTCTATTTTTATTAAAATTTATTTAAACTTTTTTATAAATAAAAAAAATATATATAGTATGATACATGTAGTCTAAAACCAACATCACGTGATCTTTTATAACTATATAAACTAAAAAAAGTTATAACTATAGTGCAGGAAGTCTATACCTGACAATCACGTGATCATAAAAACATAGTAACTTCAAAATGCTTCAACTCATTATAGAAGCAATATTTTAAAAAACTGACCAGTAACTTTGTAGAACTCATTATAAAGAACAAAGTTACTGGTCAGATTTTTGAAATATTGCTTCGATAAAAAGCTGAAGCATTTTAAAGTTACTAAGTTTATTCGAAATTGAAACACTTTTATAGGCATCTGATTGGCTGGTGTAAATCGATCAAAACTAGTGATATCGATACACTTTATATGATCTATCATTAACCCATAAATACAAAATTGCAAGTGATGAATCTAATAATCTGCTTAAAAATTTTAGAAAAAACATAGCTAAACTTGAACTAATGTAGTGAAAGATGAGAAAAGTTCACCAAACTAGGATTATATAATGCGATATATATCAAAAAAAAATTTATATTCAGTAAATGTGTGTTCTATTATTTTTTCACATTAAAATAATTAAAAAATTAAAATATTTATTTATTGTACAAATAAATTTGATTGTCGGTATTGCTTAACCATAGTAATACAGTAATCTGAATTTTACATATTAATATTCTTGTATAAATAATAGTTTCGGTAAATAGTTGTAGCGCAAAAATATTGGCAGTTCATAATTATTACTGCCTATAAAATAAAAACTACAAGCTAACTTTAATTCAACACTAATATCAATGTTCAAATAACTGTTTGGCTAAATTGAAGTTTAATTAGAAATCTAATTGGTTGTAATCACTAGTTGATAATTTTTGTGCTATGACTAGACTATACAAAGTTGATTTTTATTTTTCATAAATCAATAAAGCTAAAGTTTAGTAAACTATAAACTGCAATACCTTTTATAATAAATCTCAAATGCTTTATGTAATCAAATTTTAATAAACTGGTCATTTATCACATTGAATGACTTTGTGGTTAATCATAAGCAAATAGACCTAGCCCACCTGAACTTAAAAAGGATCCTATATATCTAGCCAAATGTCAATAAGTTCAGAATGATATGCAAAAATTTAGTATTATGTTTTGTCCAAACACTATTTATTATATAAATTACGTGATAAATTTGTTTTGCCAATTAATTTTTGATCTTGTTTTGTTAATTGGCATTAATCTGCGATGTCTTATAATTCAAAAAGACAACAACAAATAAATACGATGTCTAGAAAAAGAGGTCGCTTTGCATCTCAAGAGAAAGAACGTGAAGCCACCAATGTGCAAGTTGAGGAGGGTGATATCACTGAGCCCACATTAGAGGAGGATAAAATCGTTAATGCACAAGCGAAAAGAGAGTATAATAAAAATTAGAGAACAACGATCTGACGACAAAATAAAAAGAAAAAGCCGCAAGATGCAAAAGAAAAGAATGTACTATTCGATGCTACAACATCGAATAATACATTACTTGATGCTTCAGTTGAAGCATCAAGTAATATATTACTTGATGCCTCAACTGAAACATCAAGTAATACATTACTTGATGTCTCAACTGAAATATTAAGTAATATATTACTTGATGCTTCAACTGAAGCATCAAGTAATACACTATCATTACAACCATCTCCTGCAACCATACAAAGCCTTCTACTACTCATTAACCCTAAGGCAATCCTATGCATGCATTTAGAAAAAGTTAATCAACAATGCTTAATAAAAAATCATCCAAAAGCAATATGCCTACATATGATTACCTGCGTTTATTAAGTATAAGCCGGTATATCCAGTTGTTACTAGATAAGCAAAGTAAAATAAATGCAAGTTTTCAGGTCGCACAAACAGTGTGGAATAAGGGTGATTATGCAGCAAGGTGTATTCAAAAATGGGGAGATTATTATATAGAATCTGAAGAACTCTTTTCTTATAATCAAGGAAAACATAAAAAAGTTACAAGCTTGCTTGATAATAAAGTCTTCTTAAACGAATGTCAAGAATGGTTGCGGCAACAATCTCCAGAGTCACGCTCCTCTAGAGCCCTAAAGATATATATCGAAAAAACATTGTTATCACAAGTAGATTATACAAAAAACACAATCTTTGAAAAAATATATCAAATATATATGTATACGTTGGGATACAAATATAACAAGAGAAAAAAAGGTATGTACTACGATGGTCATGAGCGGCCAGACGTAGTAGAATATAGAAAGAAGTGGTTAGAAAAAATGTTTAGATACAAAATATATATGAAAGACTTTGTTAGTGATATGCTGGAGATAGTTATAAATCCTGAACTTGAGTCTGGTGAAAGAGAGTTGGTGCAAGTAACTCATGATAAATGTCACTTTTATACCAATGACGGACAGTGTAGAATTTGAACCAAGAAAGATGAGGATATTTTATGTCCAAAACATATGGGGTGTTCTATAATGGTTTCAGCTTTCATATGCCCATGCCACGGTTTGTTGTAACTATCAGAAGAGCAATTCTGTGCCAATCTATATATTAAATATAGGGAAGCTTTTGTCATATGTTCTGTACAGGAGAATGGATATTGGAGGTCAGAACATATGTTAGAACAGGTTTGAACTCTTTTTATTTTTCATTAATATATGTCGCAGATCATAATAAAATCGAGTTAAAATGAAATTTTGAGTTTCTATTTGACCACCTAAAACCTACTTATATTTGTTTATTATAAATTCTAAAGCTGACTCCTAATCCTAAAAAGATAAAAATGTATTGTAAATTTTAATGGCTTGTCTATATAAAATTTCATTTTAATCTAATTTCATTTAATCTGCCACAATTATTACCAACCCTAGCTTTTAGAAAAAGCAATATCTATATTTGAGGTATTGCATCCTGGATGTGCGGGAGTCTTCTGCTTTGATCAATCGACAAACCATAATGGCATAGCAGAAGACACATTGGTGGCAACAAAAATCAACAAAGGCCCCAGAGGAAAACAACCTAAGATGCGAGATGGTTGGTATATAGATGAGTATGGGGAAAGACAAAATCAAAAAATGGTATTTCCGGATAACCACCCAGTGCCAGAGTTGAGAGGAAAACCAAAAGGCATTTAGCAAGTGCTTGAAGAGCGTAATATCTGGCCTGCTAGTGGAGTGAATTTGGTGTGTGAACGATGTTCTAAAAAAAGTAATGATGATTTTGAAGAACTAGACTGTTGTACACTATGAATTATATTACTACAACCAGATTTCTGTGAACAACAGTCAGTATTAGAAGAAGCTATTGTTAAAAAAGGGCATATTTTCGAGCGATATCCTAAATTCTATTGTGAATGTAACTTCATTGAACGATATTGGGGTTTCATAAAGCAAGAACTTAGGGTATCGTGCAATTATAATTATAAAGACTTGCTAAGGCAAATTCCTAAGATTCTCAATAGTATTCCAACACCAACTATTCGTAAATTTGCTTAAAAATCATAGAGGTATATGGATGCTTATTCCAAGGGGTTAGCAGGTAGAGTAGCTGAATGGGCCATCAATAAGTTTAAATCACATCGTCGCCTGCCTGAAAATATAGAGAAAATAATAGATCAATCATAGATTAAAATAAAACAATTATATATTGTTTCTCGCCTATTTTTTTTTTCATTCCGCCAACCTAATCCATAGTGCTGTAAGTTGGGTTTAGTCCAACCTTAACCCATTTTCATTAAATTAACATTGCTTCAGACTTGTTTCGAGTTGCTTCAGACTGCTCCAAATTTATAAGCATATTTTTAAGATACACTTCAACGTAGGCTGGGTTTGATCTGAAATAAGTGTCACTAAAAGAAAACCCGAAAATTTAAATATGGCTTATATTTAAATTTTCGAGTTTCTTCTAGCGACACTCAAATAGCTTCGAAGTATGTCACTTCATTAAAAACTTATTAATTAATATATTTAAAATGCAGAGAGCTGAACTGTATTTAGAATAACATAATTAAAGTAGTGTTATTAAAAACTGATCTACCCAACTAGTTGCTATTTCGCCGCAAAAAAAAACTTCTTTAAGCTTAGATGCCTTTTAAGTTATGATCATACTTTTCATATGCTTTCTTAGTATAACCAATCAACGAATATTTGTACAAGAAAAGACAATACTAGATTCATTTTTAATTAGTAGTTAAGTTTTTGTAAAAACTTTTTCATTCACTACAAAAGTAAAAGGGTATATTACGTTATTCATTATATATCAGAAAATTGATAATCGATTGAATCGATTGAATTGATTGATTATTTTATTGGTCAATTTGCTAGTCACGTGAAAAATTATCATCATCAAAAAATTGAAACATGTCACATGATTGTCAGGTATAGACTTCCTGCACCATAATAATATTAATATTATAATAAAATTTTTTTCTTTGTAAATTAATTATTTAGAGTTTATATTATATTATTACAAAAGATTTTTTTTCTTGCTTTAGTAGAATTAGAATTATTAGCTAAAATATATTTATATATTTTAAAATTTTGGCTACTAATATAGATTTTTTAAAAAATTTATATTTAGCTAAAATTTGATTAGCTAATTTTTATGTGGTACAAAAATTTTTATAATAAAAATTTTTTAAAATTTGGCCATATATGATGTTGGTTCTAAGCTACATGCATCATATAAATTTCATATTTTAAAGAATAGTAAAACTAGAAGTTCAGACTATTTTATTTGTGATCTAAATCTATTAGAGTAGTTATAGTTTATCTAAAATGATATAAATCAACTAGATAAATCATAGCTTATCTAGATTTGTTATATTTATACAAATCTAAATATATATCTAAACTATATAAATTTATTACTAAAACTATAAAATATAGCTAATAGTAAGATATTAGATAATATAGATATATAAAAAAACTAGTTATATAAAGGTATATTAATATAAATAGATAAGTATTCAAGATAAAGTTATTATAAAAGAGTTGAATAATACAACTCTTTTTGCTAATCTTTTGAACACAAATTCATTATAAACAAAAAATTAACAAAACATATATTTCACTAAAAAAACAGTTTGTAGTACTAAGTAAAAAGAAAAAATACACAAAATAATATCTAGACTTTTAGGAAACAAAGGTGAAAAAAGTAAAGTTTTAAATGAAAAGAAGAAAAACAGCAAAAAACTGATGAAATTTCGCTTTTGCAAACAATTTTAGAGAATTGTATTTGATCTTGTACTGTAGATTTATTATTATTATACAAAATAGAATATATGTTTAGAAGTAAACAAAACAATTTAATTATAGATTACATGATAATATAAACAAACAAACAGCATTTAGAAAGTTAGATACTGAAGAAAAAAAGATTCTAGAAAACAAACTAAAATTATAGAGATATTAGATGAATTAATAAAAGATTATTTGAAAAAACTAGAGTTTTATAAAGACTAAATAGTTGATTTTTTAAAAAAAAAGAAGAACAACAAGCACTTCAAAGAAGAAATATAGAGAAGAGTTTAATTCAACAACTTGAACAAAAAAATTTATCTTTTCTAACACAAAATAATTAAAAAGAAGATAAGGAGAATTTGAAAATTTCAACAAATACAAAGGTATTAAAAATGCAAATAAAAGATTCTATAGAGAAATTAGAGCAAAATAAAATATGAATCTAAACTTGTAAATAAAAAAGTTTAAAGCAAAGATTACAACAAAAGAAGAAAAAAATAAAAAATTCTTTCTAACAAATTGAAAAAAATATATATATATTGTAGAACAAAACTAAGAAAAGAAGAAAAAAATTGTAATTACATAGATGCAAAGGGTTTAAATAGATAACCTTCTAGTTAGGTTATAGATATAACATCTAGTATAAAATTTAATAATAAGCAGACTACTTAAATAGACAACCAAAAATTACTTGTATAGTTAGTTATACTCTTCAAATATATATACGGTATAAAAATCATACTATAAAAATTATAACTATAATCAAATAAAGGTATAACAGAGAGGTTACCTTAATATCAAAAAAAAAAAAAATATTAAAGTAATAATTCCTAAAGAAAATAAGAAAAGAAGAACCAATAGAAATAAAATAAAGAATCCTATAGACAAAAAAGAACTTTTATTTAACAATTACTTAAAAAAGTACTTGAAGAAATTATATTAATACAAAAAGTAGATATCAGGTTTTAAAAAAAAAAAAGTAAAATAAAAAGAACTTCAAAAAAGAAAAAAAAGAAAAAATCTTAAGTATTTTTTTAAAAATTAATAATAAATTATTTTCAACTACAAGACAAATTGGAAAAGAGAATTATAGATAATAAAGAGAAGAAAGCTAATCAAATAAAAAACAAATTGAAGATATTATAGAAGAAATTACTAAAAAAGATTTTAAAAAATTCAAGAGGATTGCTAGTTCAAGCAAAAAGAAATAAGAAAACTAGAATGAACTAGAAAAACAGAAAAAAAAAGTAAAGAAGAAAACTTTAATACAGAGTAAAAAGCTAATAACAACTAATAAAAAGGTAAAGAAAAAAAAAAGAAAAACATAAAAGAATTAAGAGTTAAGTTATTTGTAGAAAAATATAAATAAACTAGAGAAAAAAAAAAAGAATATTAGTTTAGAAATAGATAACATAGTATTTTTATAAAAGAAAAATATATATTTTTTTTTGGTGTTAAGATGAGATCTTGTTTTGTATTTTTATTTAGATAATTTCAAGTATTTGTCTTATATAGCTATATATTTAACTTAAGAATATAGACTTAGACAATCTTATCTATGATCTAAACCTACTAGAGTATGCTATGTTTCTACCATGTATTAGATTATATCTAGATTTGGTGTTCAGACTATATTTAGTTACCCACTATATTCACCTCATGTCTTATCATTAAATCTTGATAACTTCTAAATTAGTCTATTTAGATAATTAGTCCTTAATGGCCTTCCAATTTGATATGCCTATTATTTGGTACTCTTTTAAACTAGTATACTTTTTTTAAAGATGGTCTCTTATGTATATTTCTCAAGCCAGATATCTGTTGCTACCGCTAGTTCCATATGAGAAGCATTGATATTATATATCAGAAAAAAAACTCATCAAGTATTTGTACTACTCTTTGTTAGCTTGCATCTCTTTATGTAACTTAACGTTATATAAATATCTTAGACTTTCTATTTACTTCTCCAGATAAACTAATCTTGTATTTCAAGCCAGATCCTGCTACCACCACCAGTTTACTGTCCTCAGGTCTTAACGTTTTCTAAATTATCTGATACAATATACTTTTTACTATCTCTTAAGTACTCCCTTATATGATATTTATCAGAACTATAGTTTATAAAGACCTTTTGAGTTGCATAGCAACTACAAGGCTACATACTTCTAGCCATTAGCTATATTCGTAATTCTGCTTTAATGACCTATCTTGTGAAAGACCAGCCTAATATTACAAAATTACTTAAATAGTAAGCTAAATCACTTTTAGCTATTTTTAATTAGTATCACATTAGTGTTAATAAATTCTAACTCTTTTTTATCATAGACTTCTATATAGATGTGACTAGAGCTCTGAATTAGTATTTTTAAACATATAGGAGTAGATTATATTCTCTACACCAAGTAGCTTTCTATAGTTATTCTACCAATACCAGAGATATTTCCAATTCTAATTAAGACATGATCCTTTACTATAGCCCATAGTTGTGTATTACCACTTCTTTCACTACTCTAGTTTTGATAATATTGTATCACTTTTCAAACAAGTACTCAATACCATTTCACATTAGGATTTATATATACAATCTGTTGATCATCTTTTTAAGCAAGTACTCTACAAGTTGGGTATAGAGATGTTGGTATTGCTAAATATGAAGATGATAGAATGTTGGTATTGCCTCTGAGTTACCCCAACCAGAGGACTTACATACATAATCTTCTACTGTCTAGACTTTTTGTAATATCACTATTATATATAACGCCTTCACTTCACAATCTGGTCTTCTTCCAGAAACTTCTTATTCTGATTTCGTATTGCACTTGGACTTTTCACAGGGCTTCGCATCCAATTATAGCCCCATAGGTAGTATTGTCAATGAACATAGACATATCCATGGACAGTCCATGAACATGGACATTTAATATCTATAGACAAATAAAGAGTATGTTCATGTTCATGGACATAGTATTGTTTATAAACAATCAAAATTATTACTGATTAGCCAATAGTATTCTTGGATATTTAAATATTGTCTATAGACAAATGTTTATATCTAATGATTTGATTGGACATTTATTGACAATTAGCCAATAGCATGCTTAAATATTAAACATCATCTATAGACAAATATTCATATCTAATGATTTGATTAGATATTTGTTTAAATATATTATTAGCCCACAGATAATTATATAGATATGAACATTAGACAATATCTATAGACTGTCCATGTCTAATAATTTTCTTGAATATATATCTATATATATTATTGCCTATAAATTAAAAAGCAAATTTTATTAAAATTTGCCTCCAGCCTGACTCGAACTGTTAATCTAGTCTGTGAGAGTTTAGAAGTTTAATCAATAAACTATAGGATCCAAACTCTAAAAGAAAAATATTTTAAATAGCCAAATAAAAATAGTATTAGATAAAATAAAATTACTCAATAGTATAGCAGAAAGGTATCGTATATCTCCAAAAATAAGCTATACTGAAAATAAGCTACTTTTCTTTTTTAGACAAGAAAAATAAACAATATCTTTTACCCAAAAGAAGCTACCCCATAAACAATAATTATTGCTACATAGTAAAGTCAAAACTTTATTAAGTAAATCAATCTATCTTATTAAGTAAAAGTTATTAATAAGATCAAAATACATATATTCTGAAAATTTTATATAAATCAGAGAACATTTTATTAATTGACTTTTGCATATTACGTTCAACAAAAATTTAAAAAGTTTCTTTAAAATTTATATTTATTGAATATAAAAATCAAAAGTCAATTAATAAAATATTCTCTGATTTATATAAAACTTTTAAAATATATGCATTCTGATCTTATAAACAACTTTAACTTAATAAGGTAACCGATTTACTTAGTAAAATTTTTTGTAAATGATGAAAAACCACTTTTATCTAATAATAAACTACCTATAATATTTTTATATAATTTTTTTCAAAAAAAAAATAATTTATTTTGGGAAATATGTTATTTAGATAAACTTGACTCACCAAACTTAAACTGAGACCTCTTTGAGGTCTCCAAGCCTTCTGAGATAACTTGGTAATAGTTTTCTAGATCAAAAACTACAAAACTCTATCTAGTATAACAAATTGCTTTTAGATATCTATAAAGATAATCAAGCAATATCAGGCCTAAATATTAAGCTCAATATTATATAATTTACTTATATAATAATTATAATAAAGAATTACTAGCAAGATTGCTAAAAAAAAAAAAAATCAAATAATAGTATATTATAGTCAATTGTAATAGTTATATAATTGTAAAATAAAACAGTTAATAAATATTATACAAAATCTCTTATATAATTGATATAACCAAGTTATCACTAATTTTAAACTTACATTATCATATACAGTTAAAGATAATATTAACCAAAAAGAAACTATAATATTCTTTTTTTGTTTCTAAGACAATCCTGTTTGCTTTATTTGTAAGAAGAAACCTCGATAGTATGAGGCACATACTAACTTCAGAGTCTATTATTCTCAAACCTTTAGCTAAACTATCTAAACTAGTTACGCAGTTGCTAAAGCTTCTACTTGTAGTCAAAGCGAACTATTAAACCGCTTATGCTTTATGCCCAAGTCAACTTTCTGAGCAAACCTTTGGTCTCCTCCAGAAGTCCGAAACTTGCTTCAGACTTTTTTTCTCCAGAATTCTCGACTGGTGGTTTGCGAGTCTTGTCAAGATTCCTGTCTTACAATAGAATACCGCCAATCTGATAACACTTTCTTGTAGAGAAGAAAAAAAGAAAAAAAATTTTAAACAAAAACTAAAAAGGAAGAAAAACAAAAACAAAAATATATACGAAAACAGGTACTAATATAAAAAGAATCTAAAAAACTAATCTAAAAACCTATAAGAAACTATCACTAGAATAAAGAAAACCTGCTAACTAGGTAAAAACTTCATCTATACAGAGTAACAAACTACTCATATTGACTTGTTGCGAAAAACTTGATATACTAAAAAAAAAGAAAAAACTAACATGTACTATAACTCGTGCTAGAGAATAAAAATTATATACATATGACTATAGGAGTGTCTGTATATCTCATTTCACTTTGCTTTTTCTTTCTATAATAAATTTATATTGTCATCCAAAAGTATATAAGAACTTTGAAGCTCCACACCTATATCATATGTATTTGTATGTTCTAAAAACAGCACGCTATGTGAGGCACCCTTTCGAGTATTCGATCCAGTTACTTTATTTGCCAGTATTGTTCATTTTACACGTGTTGTTTTGTCATCGTATAGTTTTCTGATATAAAAATAGTAAACATTGTCGATCTTTGGTAGAGGGTTTGCTGAATTCTCCACTTTTTGTTGAAAATTGTGGCCAAAATATCGAAGAAGAAAAAAATATAGACATTGTGAGTATCTAACTAAAGAATGTTTTTCTAATTGTTCTTTGCCACTTTCTATTATTAAACAAACTTAGCTTTTCTTTTTACTTGCTGTTCCCAGAGACTCCTCCGGTTTGGATGCCAAATACATAAAGAGAGTTTACCCAAGACAAGAAAAAAAGAACCAAGGCTTGACCCTTGTGCGAACTGTCCAAAACACCTGCTCCTCAGTGTATTATATTAAAAGACTTCATTAACAACAGTTTGTATTAAGAAAATCTAAAGTTGGTATTGACTTTTGGTCTTGAGTTTTTAAATTGTATTCAGTGAATAGTTGGTACAAGTGATCATTAGAAAGAGTTGGAAACTATAATATTCTACTTTGGCATACAGTATATGACTGAAAATAAGCTACTATTTTTGGCCAAAAAGT
>CAJVQC010000921.1:0-11340 GCA_910592285.1 Racocetra persica
ATTTTTTAAATATCAGGCACTTATATGTAATTATTTTTAGTCCGGGCACTTATTTGTAATTATTTTCACTTTCCGGGCACCTATATGTAAATTCCCCTAAAATCAAATAAGGCTATACAAAGTTAATTTTTTGGTTCTCATAACATAAAATTTGAAAAACGAACCCGGCAACCCGGCTTTTAATTTTAATTTCAAAAAATTTATATATATAAAAAGCATATAAAATTTTTACAAACTTCTAAAAAAACTTCACACGGATAGTAAATATAGTCAAAAATTTTAGAATTTTGCGAAATATGACCTGGTCGGGTTATGAGAACCAATTTATTAAGTTTGTATAGCCTAAAGTAAAATCAATATAAAAAATTTTTTTATTAAATCGTTGCAAAATTGGCTTTTATGGGCGGTATATTATAAAGAAAAAAAAACTTAGAATTTTTGTCTAAACCAGGGGTCTAGGATAAAGATGCTCATAAAATTAAGGGTAAGGTGAACGTAGATCATTTGTCATATGATCTCACATGCTAAAAAATTTTTATACAAAAAATTAAACATATGCTATTAGTAAAAATTTTTAAAGCCGCAACTAAACTTTACCAAAACTTCATAATATATAGATTAAAACCTTTTCTTTATGATAATAAAATTTTGGTCCTTATATCATTTAAAAAAACCACCTCCATATGTTGTTAAATCCTCCTAGGTCGATTGAAATTTAGAATTCTAATTGGTCAAATCAATGTAAATCATATGAGTACCGCCAAGGAAAAATGTTCTTCTGTAAATTATAGTATATTATAGATTATTTATCTGATTCAGCCCTTCTGACCAATGACATATCGGACTTTTAATTATATCATATCGGCTAAAAATAATTGTACGTACATACAATAAAGCACAAGTTTTGAAAGCCCGATCAGAAGGGCTGAATCAGATAAATAATCAATAATTGTCCGGAACGTAGCGGAGGACTCTTAATTTCTATGCAAAGTGATACCAAAATTCCGATTTTGATGCATTATTGATCAGAATAACTTTGCAATTTCCGTCTGTCGCCATTGCATATTTGTGCAACACAACAAAATATCGCGTGATTGGAAACTGATTGGCTGGCGTAAAAAAAAAAAACAAAATTATTTTATGCTTCGGACTTATATCGATTTCCGATTCCTAGTATACTATAATTTACAGAGACATTTTCTCTTGGCGGCACTCATATGATATCAGATTATTTGCCATGTGGTTACTATTAAAAATGATTTACATTCACACTACCCCTTAATACAGTAATAGGTCGGTTAAAGCGGGAGCGAATTCAATATATGATCTACATACTGCATAAGTTGCATTTTTAATATCTATATAACTCATTAGCCATAACTGCATCAAAAAGGTATCACAAAACCTCGTTCCGCTTTAACCAACCCGCCTTAATAGAATAGTTGTCATACGAAACTATATTACTATATGTAACACTCGTGAATTAGATTTTTTGGAGTATAAATTTATTATTTTTCTCGATATAGTGAAGATTTATACAATTTATTATCGATTCACTATATCGAGAGGTTTTTAATATAGTGAATCTCTTGATATTGTAACTATTATTCGGGAGAGAACTAAAACTAAACCGATTTGCACTCTAATAGTTACTGTGAGATAGGCTCTGATTTACTTGAATAAAGGTCTCTTCAGCACCACACTAGCTTATTTCCTTTATTTATTTTAAGTAAAGTCGAAGGGAATCTCCCCTTTATTAAAATTCAAAAGATTCCGCTTATATACATTTAAGTTACTGTCCTACACGTTAACGTGTTATTTAGCATTATCGTGCTATCTAGCACTTTGATGTGCTAAAATCAATGAATCCTTTAAGTCAAACACGTTGTCGTGTTATCGCAAACCTTCGATACCAATAAAATTTTACCCTTATTAACACATTCGTGTTAACACATTAATGTGCTATACAATTTGTACAAAAATGGACGATCATACGTTATCATTAGGATAAATACAAATTTCACCTGAATTTTGTCTATCATAATATAAAAATGGAAATAAGAGATACTAGTTCTTTAAAAGGAATATCTATATACATAAAAAGAAAAGAATATTGATTTTTCTATGTCACATATTTTAAATTTGTGACAATATAGTGAAATTTTCACAGCCCAAGGATTTTACTATAACGAGAATGGCTTGTAAATAAAATATTAATCATTTTTATTTGAATATTGGCCAAGAATTTTAGCGATTAAATAAATTTTCAAAAATTAAGAGGAAATTGCCCTGTAACTTCGTTTACAATTGGCATATTAAGTCAAGTAAATTTGTTCTATATATAGATATAATTGCTGCAAATAAAGTAATAAATACAGTAATATACGTTATTATAATATAAATACAGTAATATACGTTATAATTACAACAATATTGTTTTGATTTAGAACATAAATTTTATCCAATTTTGATTATAATTATCAGGTTTTAAACTTATGTAATTAAATAGTTATTTTATAGTAACTATAGTTTACATTTAATATAAGTTAGCAATACTCCTACTACTATTTTACTACTATGTTACTATATATTAGCAATACCTTTTATAACAATTTTATAAAAAATTAAACCTTTGATTTTTTATAAAATTGTAGAATAGTATTGCTAATATATAGTAATTAGGGATGGGGTACGGTCGGTCATTTTCGGTCAACCGTACCTATCCCTAATAGTAATGTAGTAGTAAAATAGTAGTAGGAATATTACTAACTTGTATTAAGTGTAAAATTACAGTTACTATAAAGTAACTATTTAGTTATTTATAGTTAATTGCAAGTAATATTAAAGTTGCAAATTTGCGTGTTTCTGTAAAATACCGTATAGTTCCGACAATAAGCACCCCAGCATGCACTATACCAATTTTGCCTGCATTATAATTATGTTGGCTTGCATTACATGCAAAAAATAGTTGCTTATTTTCGGAACTATACGATAAAAACAAGTTACTCTGTTGGTACAATCATAGTGGCTGCCGGATAATAAAATTTCTTCTGACATAAAAAGGTTTCATTTCTTCTATTATAATTATATAACTATATCAATTAGCGATATATCAATCATGATTTAGACTTTATTACTTTCAACACTTATGGTAGTGTAATTTTAATTTTATACCAAAATTCAGGTAGAAACTATGTTACAACACCTTCTATGGCATATATATTGGCTGTGTCCTGAAAAAGGGACCAACTTGACAAAAAAACGTTCTGCAAAACTTTGATTTTTATTTTATAAATTCTCTAATAAATTATAAGAAAATACAAACTTTAAAGAGTTGTACTGCAAATTTTATTAAGTTAACAGAATTTGTTTCTTAATTAAAAAAATATTTCTGGGATAATTTTGGATTAGTTAAGCTTAAAATAATTTTTTTAAAAAATTGTCAATTTGGTCCCTTTTCTCAGAACGTAGCCCATATAGTCGGCTGCGTTATATTTTAATAATAAACAAGTGAATTACTATTTCCACCATGGTAATTTGCCATAAATGATTAACCCCGACCATAACCCTAATCTGGCTATAATCTACATATCCATGGTGGAAATAACAAATTGCGATGGTGGAAATTGCAAAACGCTATAATAAAATAATAATACAGTAATAAATTTGTTATCTTTTTTTGTTTTTGCGTGATTTTGTTGATCACTTCCATTTCGGTTCCGTTCATTTAATCGACAACCAATTCACCGATAGTACGATTCACCGACAATCAATTCACCGACAGGTTCATTTCACGGACAGTACGATTCACCTACAGTCATTTCACTGACAATGTAATTTTGGTCATTGCCGATAGATAGGGTCAGGCTAGAATTAGAGTTTAGATTAGTGTAATTTATAAAAAAAAAAACTTGTCGGTGAAACGTACTGTCGGTGAATCGTATTGTCGGTGAAATAAATTTGTCAGTGAATTGATTGTCAGTGAATCGTACTGTCGGTGAGTGAAATGAACCGGATCCCTTCCATTTTTGTGTCTTTTTTATGAATTTCTTATCGGATACCTACTCGACCGATCCAATGTATAATAAAAGTAATTTCTCAAGTTATTCAAAGCTTTGATGTACATGCAAAAGATATAAAAATGAATATAAACATTTCCGCCTTTTCTTTTATGCAAAGTTTTTATAATTAGTTAATCCATATGCCAATTTATTAATTATATTAATAATATCATTGCTACCTGTGTTCTGAAAAACGCTACCTGAAAAATTTTAGTGAAATGAGTTGGGAGTATGTAATTTCGTTTTTAAAATGATTTTCAAACAATCTATTTATATAATTTGAGTAGGTTTTAAATCTCATATAATAAATATAATTTAATAATATAACAACTATAGCGGCAATGGCAAAGATTGGGATGCTTATCAAAAATATAAAAATCAAACCCGTATTGTTCGAATCGTTCATGGTTGTGCAATGTTTTTAATTTGGTGGTAAGAAATTGTAATGTCAAAACATTTGTCAAAAAATTATTATATTTGATGTTAATACGATATGTTTAATATTCTTTAGCATCCTATTTCCGATATCAATTTTCATTGTTCGATATTTCAAAGTAAATCTCACGTTAACAAATTTCATTCGCATAAAAATTTTTGCATAATTAAAATATAAATTTCAATCAAATACGTCTAGCATCATAATCTGTATCTTAAAGCTCACAAATTTTTACAATTCGCGGGTGGTGTTTCTATCTCGACTTTTGGATCTCTAGCCATTGCAACTTATATTCAAAAAACTAAGCCACATTATTGGTATTTTATTCCGTATTTTTTTTTTTTTTTACTCTAACTTATAATTGTATGTTAAATCAAATTTCATTTGCGAACTTAGGGTTGCTTTAATAGTTTTTACCTTGTCATTTACCCAAATAGGTAACACATTAATTTTATTAAAATCATAAATTTACATTTTGGGTTAATGTTTATTTTTATTTTTTTTATTAGGTTCAGGTCTACTAATTACATGGGGACAAAATGCTTTAGTATCAATTAATAAGGTACTTTAAATATGCAAGTATTTATTTATTATTATGCATTAACTTTATTACTAATTTATATTAGGGCTATCCAAGATTTATAAAACGTTTTCATCAATTAGCTGGGTGTTCACTGGTAATGTTAGCATGGTAATTATCATGATGTTTAATAAGAATATTTAAAATACGTTCTATCATTCAAAGAAAAATAAATTTCCTAAATATATGAAATTATATAAGAAACAATATTACCCTATTTTTTACACATATATAAAAAATGCATTTCGTCAGACATCGTATCATTATAATGATTTTGAAGTTTCTTTTTCTTAAGAAAACACTATATTTATTAATATTATTTTATTAATTAATCTAATTTATTAACTCAAAAAAAAAACAGGTTCAATATATATCTAGGTAAGCAATTTATATGCAAATCTAATTGTATTTATTTATTTCTTACTGTGAATATTAATTTCGTATTTTCAGGACTTGATGCCTTCGAAACCTATTACAACTAGTAAGTACACATGTAGCATTTAAAAAGTTTTAGAATTTAAGAATATTCTGTATAGCTAGAAGTAATTATAAATACGCACAAAATAGACATAAAAAAGTTTTTACAATTACATACAAATTAATTTTGGAGAGCATTAAAAAATTAAGCCATAGCTTCATACTTTACAGACAAACTATTTTACCGACAATTAATTCACAGACAAGTTCATTTCACCGACAAGTTTTTTCATAAATTGCACTAACCTTAGTGTTCCGCGGAACCGAAACGAAGACCCGGAACCGACTGAACCCTGCCACGATTTGGGTCCGGGTTTATGATTCTTCTGACCCGACCGGTTCCGGGTCTTTATTTGGGCCCGACCCGACCCGAAATAAGATGACGCACGCTGATTGGCCGAATTTGGATTCGCCCGGGTTTTTTCAGTTTCAGGTCTTATCTGAACCGACTCGAACCGTCCCGTGAGGCACTAACTAACCTTAACTCTAATTCTAAATGACCAAAATTGCTTTGTTGGTGAAATAAACTGCCTGCGAAATGAACTTGTCTGTGAATTAATTATCGGTAAATAAGCTTCTCTGTAAATTAATTTCCGATGAACTAAATTGTCGGTGAAATGAATATTAAAATGAAAATTAAGGATAAACTAAATATGAAATTAAAAAACGAAGATGCATGGCATGCTCTGTAACTGTTATTAGTCGGGTTATTATGACTTTGACAGTTTCTTTTTTTTTTGAGATTTAAAAGTTATAAAATTTTCTGACCTATTTTCTAATATAGTTTTATGTATTCGAATTTAACGTTTTATGTTTTCTAACTATTGACTAGTGATATGAAGTGGATAGAAATAATCTTTGCTTCTTGGATATTTTTAATAATTACTTGCTTCGTATTTTTCGAACTCAAATGGAATCATGATTTTATGAGTGAGAAAAAATCTACGAGACACCCTTATATTTGTAGTGAAGTTTATAAAAAATTGCCAAATTTTACTTGGAATGAATTTAATGAACGTGTTCAACATGGTGTAAGTTTAAATTATTCTGATTTAAAAATTCTGATAATTAAATTATTAACACACATATATATATATATATAATGATTACGATTTAGGCTAACTTTGTTGTTTGTGGTGGACTTGTAGTTGATGTTCACAAATGGATGCATTCTCATCCAGGTTGGAAAAAGGTTTAATTATTCAAGAAAAAGGAATAACTTAATATTTTTTAACATTGAATTTAACAAATTTAATAGGTGGATTTCATATAATTAGAAGGGTTTGTAAATTTTTTCAATTATTCGCAATACACAAAAAAAATCATTAAATTTATTGTTTAACTCGTTATAATAATTTGTACATATAAACTATTAGGTTGTTGGGTCAGATATTACCAATGGTAAAATTCTAAGATTATTGAAGATCAAATTTTGCTTATTCAGAACTTCATGACATTATGCATATTTTTTTCATACATAGATTTTTATAATAAGCATCAAAATATTTCAATCACTGAAGAATTTGATGAACCATGCATTCCTATACTATCAACCGAAGGATTTTCCAGGAAAAATTCTACGATACATAAATATATTCATCATCTTCAAGGGAGACATACTGTTGAGGAAAAGAGTAATTTTGCTACCAGGATTGATATTCTTAATTCAAATTATTATAAAAAAGTTCCGATTGCTCAACATACTCATAGTAAACTTGCGATTCAGAAGATGGCTTCAATGGTTATTGGTAAAATTGAAAAAGTTGAAAAAGATCATATGTCAGATAAATTTTCTTTAATAACAACGTCCACTGGTAGTCAAAGTTCACAAATTGGTTATTATAATAATGAACTATTTTCTAGTATAGAGAATAAATTTCATCGTTATAAGCTTACTAGTAAAGCGATAGTTAATGTAAATAAGAAAATCCCTATAATGAGATTTACATTCACTAAAATTTATCAACATAAAAATTATAATAATGAGAGATTCTATCCAGGAAATTATGTTGAGTTATTTGCAAAAGTAAAAGGTCAAATGGTAACACGAAAATATTGTCCACTGGAAGGCACAATTTCAAAATCATTTTCGATTTATGTTAAAATTTATTCGGACGGACTTTTATCTCGGCACTTGGTATGATATGTTTATATGTAAATTATTTCTAAAAAATTATCTTTTTTTTTTTTTACATTTCTTTTTTATGGTATTTCAGAATAAACAACTATTAGGATATGAAATTTTAGTCCGTGGTCCGTTCAATATCGAATTATCACCTTATGTTGGACCATTACTGTTTACTCCAAAAGGTTCTTTATTAAATCCGAATAGCATTGATGGATGTTGGGATGAATTATACATGATTGCCGGTAAGCTTATTTGTTCATTGTTTCTTAAATCGACTGTGATTAATTTTTGCTTGCTTGCATGCATCTAGGGGGTACCGGTGTAACACCAATGCTACAGGTACGTAACTGAAAATGTAATAGCAATTCATAAAACTATGAAAAATCGTTTCAAGTGCACCAATCAGACTTTAAATGATCAGCACCAATCAATTCACTAGATCAAGTGAAACGTGAAACCGATGAATAACTCGTGATTTTGACTATACCACCTAAAATTTAATAAAACAAAACTTTATGAAATTTTGATATAGTATAATCTGAATGCTAACTATAACATGGGGTTTTAGTATTTTAAAAATATTGCACATATTAAAATTGTATGAGATCTGATTGGTGCATATTTGTCGATCCTTCATGGTCTTAGTGGGTAGTCGCTAAATAATATGCATTTTTATATTAAAAAATCTTTTTTTAATAATTCAATTAATATGATTACTGTATAATATGTATAATAGTTGATAAGGTATCATTTGGAACAATCAGCAAAACAAATTAATGATCATTATAAGATGCATTTACTATATGCAAGTGACACAGTCCAAGATATCATTGATGGCATATTACTCGAAGATTTAGCACTCACAAGTCGTGGACTATTTACCGTGGCATATTGCCTTGCAAATCCACCTGATGAATGGAAAGGCTTAAGTGGAATAATTGATTCGAACTTAATAACAGAATGGTTATCTAAAATGGGGTGTAAATTATATCCATTTTTATCTGAACAACAGCAAAGTTCTCTAAATGCTGGTACCATTTTATTCGGTCATTCCATACGTGATATCGACGCATATAATTTTCAAGACGATCAAAAAAAGTCAACGCAACCTTTTATCTCCTCTCTATCGCAAGTTAATAAAGAAATAAGCGAAGACTTTAATAATAATAAATTCTCATTACAAAGGAAATTATCTAAACAAAATTCTCAACTATCGTCAACTCTTTATACGCTTTCTTCAGCATTACGAACAGACAACTTACAAGAATCCAGTTCACTATCATCATCAGTAATCACGACTTCTGAAGATGAAACTGGATCTATGACTAGGGCAATAAGAGGAATCAGTCCTTTGTTTGATAAAAACTCCGGAACTATCACTTCGCATCGAAAAATTATTGTTTGCGGACCAAATGAAATGATAAAAGTTGTAGAAAATATTTTGTGTAACATGGGATTCGACGAAAGTGATATGATTTTATTATATAATTAATACTTATCCAACCTAGCAAGTTAAGAATTTTCTTAATTAATTAACTTACTGTAACTATTTTATTGAACCATATCTTAAAACAAAAATGAAAAAAATACTCAAATCTATTTCAAAACACAATATTACTTTATAAATTTACTCAAAGTATAGAAAAAAAATAATTTAATCAAAAAAGTTATTTGTCAAGATATTTTTGTCATTAACCACTTCGATATTCAATTATTTAAAACAAAATTTATAATTATAATAAACCAGTAATTACATTATAAAGTACATTAAAATATTAATCTCTAATAATGTTCATTCATAAGAACGCGACCAGATGCTAGAAATTATTGTGACAGAATAAAATGAAATCAGATTAAAATGAAATTATGTATAACAAACGAAGTGTTGTTTGAACTTAAAGAAAGATATGTATCATAATTATAGATGGGTGACGAAATTGACGAAATTATAAGTGACGAAATTATTTTCATAGTGACGAAATTGACGAAATACTTATTTCGTCAGATTTCGTCAATTTCGTCACCCATCACTAATCATAATATTAAATATAAGCATGAAAGGAATTCAATTATTAGTTCCATCACTTTTATACATTACAGCATTATAATTGTACTTGAAGTTACAATTGCTTGAAATTGCAACTTTAAGTAGATTATATTTTTAGGCCGATAGATTTCATTTTTCTGGCGGCCATTTTATCAATTACGGCTGACTAAATTCATAGTTAGGATTATCATGAATTAATGTTAGTGTTGATATAATTAAAAGTCGGCAAAAAAACTGTCGGCCAACATGGCAATAAAAAATTCAAAGGTAATTCAAAGGTAATTCAAGGGGTAAAAATATATCAATTCGAAATGTATTATGATCAAATAAAAAAAAAAATAATAAGATGGCATAAGTTTTATTAAAAATTTCAATTTTTGTATCGATAAGTGTTTCAAAAAAATAGGTTTTTCGGTAATAGTGACAAAATAAACTTGAGAAATCGGATTCTTAATATCTTCTTTATGTTCAAGACATCGAAGTCTAAGAATACTTTTTTAAGGCAAAATTCTTACATTTTCCTTCCTATAATCTATTGCGCATCACCACCTTTCTTAACTACAAGGTTTATTACTGTTAGGCCTCACTTGAAGTGTTTCCGTGATTGATCACGAATTCATGTGACTTAGATCGTTATGAGCAGGGATGTGAAAAGTCAGGTACGATCAGACTTGACTGAAGTCGAGTTTTAATTTAGACTCGGTCCCGAGTCATACTTGGGACCAAGTTCTAGTAGTCACATGCAATATTGGATGTCATGGGATTATAAAGATAGGTTCGAAATTTTTACTTTATTAATGTTAAATTTTATTATTTATGCAGCGACAAATGATTAGGTTGTAGCTGCGCAGCGCGTGACGCCACGCAGGACCAGTACGATCACGTAAATTCGGCTATTCTTATTTATAAAGGATCTTAATATTCAATAATTAATTTAAATAAAATCGAAATGTAATAATGACAAGCAAGACATCCAACTGCCAGACCCAGCAAACGGTCTGTCAATTTTTTTTTCATGAACAACACAGACATACCCAACACTATAATGCCACAAGGCCTAATCCCCAATAATATTCAAGCGGCAACCTCAATCCCAAAAAATACCTTCATCAAAATTTTACATGAGATATCAGATAACATATACAAAAATATATGGCTAGAGCGCTGCAAAGGACACTTCTAACGGATGCTAATACCATTACACTCCCATCCCACCCTTCTACACACCACATTAGCATAAACAAATACAATGAATAAGCAAGAATCTTTCCCACAACCAATATATCTACATCTTATATAGCTAAACTAAATCTAGTGGAGGCCAAATGGCCCACTTTAGTGGAGCTTTGGGTTGAGGATAAATTAGTTCTAGCTGTAGATCCCTGTTATAATTCATGTAACCCATTTAAACAATGTAATGCATAATTATTAAATAAAGACCGAGACCAGGCCTCACTCTATAAAAAAAAAAAAAAAAAATGTAATAATGATGCTGTAAACTCGAACAGTTATCTTTTAGGCCATCCAGTGAGAAATCTACTGTCAACTATGGATATAACGGAAATCTGGGCTAACAAAAAAATTCCGTTATATAGCATATTCGTTATATCT
>CAJVQC010000922.1:0-11340 GCA_910592285.1 Racocetra persica
TATATTATCATCATTCTCGCTTGGCGATTGATTTTGAACCCAATTTTCATTAAATTCATTTTCGTCCTCATATTCATTGTTTTCAGTCTAGATGTTATCTTCATTGTTATCAATCTGAATATTATCACAGTCTTCAATTTCAACGTCATCAGGAATATTTTTTTCATATCGAATTCTTTGAGACCAAAGCTGATCTAAAAGAATACAATTGCTACGAGGCTCATAACCAAAAACCAACTCAAATAGTCTTTTATTAGTAGCACAATATACAGATAAATTCATTGAATAAATTACAGTTGCCAAGCCAACTGTCTAACATAAATCATCATTTTCATTTTGTCGACCCTTAAGCCACTTTCTAAGTTTGTCCTTTAATACAAAATTTGCCCTCTCTACAAAACCTTGGGTTTGCGGCCTTCTCGGCTTTCCATAGATTATTTTAAGATTTGGCCAGAGTTTTGAGAGATTGTTAATAATATCTGCAGTGAACTCACGCCCATTATCACTTTAAAGAAAGATCGGTGGTCCAAATACAGTAAAGATGTCAAACAAGAATACAGCTACCTTTGCTGTACATTTATCAGTAAGAATGCGGCCCCAGGAAAAACATAAGAAATAATCTCTAGCATGTGCTATCTATTTAAATTCACCATCTTTTCTAGTTCGCATATCTATAAGATTAATCTAGTAAAAAAAAAAGTTATTTATTAATTTTTTTTTAATTAAAAAAAAAAAAAATTATTTTTTTTTAAAAAAAAAAACCTTTTTTTAAAAAAAAAATCATCTCATACCTGAAGCCGTTGCATAAAAAACTTGCTAATAATAGGTCTTATAGCTAAAGGTTTGCTAGATAATCTGCGTGTTTTACATGTTTTACATATTTCAACAAATTTATCAACCAAGCATCTTTTTATACTATGATATTTATCTGATACTTGTTTATAAGTAGCTCTTGTGCCCATGTCCAACAGCTAGATGCTTCTCTGCGATAATATAGTACAATCTCTCTTTTAAAGCTACAGGTTTCCAATTATTTAATGATTTCTCTTTATGCATTAATGTTATAATTCCACCGATCCTTTGAGATGAATAGTTATTTTTAACATAGTGACGTATATTAGGATTTGAAATAGAAGTATTTTTAGGGTTATTTAAAATCTGCAAATATTCATTAGCAATATCCTCTGTAATTAATGCTTTTGATTTTTTTTTTTCGCTTAATGATAGTAAGTATTCATCTATAATTTCATTAAATGTTTGGTATGATAAAAAGTATATTCGTTAGGTGAATCCATCAGAAAAAAAAAATTTTAAAAAAATTTTTTTTATAGTTAATTTTTAAACTCCGACTATTGTGCTATTATATAAAATTTTCTTTATAATAAATATGTATTAATAATATAATTTTATAAAGTTAATTTTATAGTAAAGTTAACTTTATAATAATTAATTTTATAGTAAACTTTATAATAAATTAGTAGTACTTAGAAGCTTTCAAAATTTTCTTATAAAATTGTTTTATACTAAACTTTATAATAAATTTTTTTTAAAAAAATTTATTATACATAGTAAATTTGTTATATAGTATTAAAAAAATTAAAACCGATTGTTAATTGATTATTATTTATTACTTTTTAAAAATATAAATATGATCTGCAATTTGCATATAGGGCAAGATTAATAGCCCAAAATTAAATTGTCATCTGGGCTACCCCGATTGACAATCAGGCTGATTGTTATTTGGGGTACAGCATATATAAAAAAGTTATCAAAAAGATTTTTATATAGTTGCAAAAAGAATCAGTTTTATATAATATAAAAGCTGCTTATTTTAATTAATGCAGTCTTGTATTAAAGTTTAGCTGTAGAGTCTATAATCTATTTAACAAAATTTCTTGTACAACTACTATAAATATAGAGTTTAAAACTAAGAACCTTATACTTTAATTGTATCTGCAGTATTTAACTATTAAGGTTTTTATACTCCTACTATATCTGCAGAGTTTAACTAATTAGACTTTTATACTGCTACTATAGCCTCAAAGCTAATTGCTACAAAAACAAGATATTTGCAGCTATACAGTCTGATTTTGCTTATTAATATATTTTACTAAACAAACTAGCCACCAAGCACTAGCCTATTATTAAGTTACTGCAAAAAAGAAAATAGAAGTGATAATAAAGCCATCTTCTTGTAAAGTAAATAATAGCAAAGAGAAAGACAATCTCTCTCTATACCCTTAAATATATTGTATTTACAAATACTTTCTTTTATCTTCTAATAATAGTTCATTATTTAACAATTATATATGATTATAATCTAACTAAGAAAAATTTGAGACAATATAGCAATTATTATAAAAACAGTCTATAAAAAGCTAAAGCAACAAATTAGTAGTTATGTATAAGAATTCTAATTTTTAGATTTAGTATTATGAGAAATTGTAATCTGCACAAACATATAATCTAATTAGCTTTGAGATTTTGCTTTTAATTTAGATATTAGTAAAACTATATACTCATATTTCTGATATACTTATATTTCTACTTCTTTTATAATATTTGTTAAAAATATAGTTTGTTTATTGAACTTTTAGCTATTGGTCTTTGTTATATAACTTCTGGTTTTCAATATCTTAACTTTAGTTAATATAGTATTTATACTAGTTATTTTAACTTTGTCTTATTAACTTTTATATAGATATAATTAGAGTACTAATTTAGTATACTTAGATATACAATATAAATTACTACTTTTTATATATTTAATAGTTCTTTATAACTAGTTATTTTACAGTACTAAAAGTATTTTTAATTCTAATAAAAGTCAATTCTTTGCTACAAATTATTTTTATATTTACTATTTTTCTTACTATTCTAGTTTTAGTTATTATAGTATTACACTTTTAATTAAATTTTGTATTAACAATTTTTGGTTAGAACTTATATATACAATCTAATGATTACTTTTCTAAATAATTACTTTACAAGTTGGGTATAATAATATTGATATTGTCTAAACTGGTAATATTAAAATATTGATATCACTATTGTTATATATAATGCCTATACTTTACAAATAGATCTTTTTTTTGAGAATTTTTATTCTATATTCATACTTGTACTTGGACTTTCACAAAACTTCATATTTAATTATAGCTCTATTAGATTACAGCAGCAAATTAAAAATTTATAACTAGTCTGATTCGGACTATTGATCTTATCTATAGGTTTGTAAGCTTAATCAATAAACTATAAGATCTAAACTCTATAAAGTTTGTTGTTTATTATAATTTTAACCCAACTCTAGTATAAATATAAAACTTTATAAAACAGAAATATGAAGATTATAGCCTGTAAAAAAAAAACAAAAGTTATAACCTGTAAATTGTAGTAATTTTCTTTTATTAATATGTAATTTTTTGCTACTAGTCTCTACAATATATATTTTAAAATATTCTAACTCTCTTTCTAGTAAAGCAAATTTAGCTTTATAATTTGTAAAAGACATATAAATACTTTAATTTTAAAATTATTTAATATTAATATATAAAATTTTTATAGATCACTATAACTTAATTATTTAAATAACTATTAAAATTTATTAATTTATAATTTTGCTACATTAATAAAATAAATTAAAAATGTTTTAACATAGTTTTAAAACTATTCTATTTATATATTAACTATATATTATAGAATTAAAGTTGCTATACTATAGTAGAAGCTAGAATATTTTAGAAATACTCAATTTTTATTATAAAATTACTATTTGAATAGATTGATCAAAAATCTTATATAATAGGCTAATTATATAGTTTGTACTATAATAGTAAATTATTTAATATCTAATACTTCAATCAAATGTGTTAGTAAGATTTTAATTGCTTTAAGTTTTTTTAATAATTTTCATATTATATAATGTGGTATTTAAATATTTATTTTATTAAATTATATGCAGTAGATATTTAATATTGTCAATTTAAGATTAAATTTATGCCTTTTGAGTATAATAAAATATAATAAAATATATTCATTAAGAATATTTTTTATTTTATTTTTAGTTTTATTATATATTTTTTTAATTAATTTTTATTGTTTTGCTTGATATATATCTAGTTAGATAATTTTTTCAAATAGTTTATTTATAAATATAAGTATAATATATCATTTTCTGTATAAATAGTTCTAATTTTATGTAGTAAAAAAACAATCTGGCTTTATTTAATTTATTTATTTTGATTTAAAACAAGTCTAAAATTTCATTGCCATTTAGCTATATTACTACTGTTTATTACTGTATACAGTATTTTTCAAAATAATATTCTTTGATTAAAATCTAGTCTTACTTACCACCTATCTGGTTTAATTTTTAAATAGTATTTAAAGAATAACTATATGAATTTATTACTATTTGTATAATATATTTTACAAATATAAAATCTGGTTTCTTATATAGTACTTATAAATTCTATTTAATTTAAAAATAAGGTTCTTGAATAAGATATTGAGTATAGTATATAGTAGCAAATAGTAATTAGCTTCTGTGTATTACTAGATACAGTATTAAGAAAGTAGTAATAATAAAAAAATTTTAAAAATTTTTATTTATAAGAATTTATAGACATCTCTCGTAGAGATATATAAATTATATATCTTACATTTTGATTAATAAAAAACTACATATATCATGTGATAGCACAGATGAAATATATTGTAGATTAGCAGCATCGGCTAGACCTCGACTAAACCTCAATATGTACAAATATATATTGTATCACTAATACATACAGCATATGCTCTTACGCCCTTATTATATAATATATCTGGCTGCAATTTTATATAAGCATTAAAATATGTTTAATCTTAGTATAAGTATATACGTACATATGTATTTAAATTTTTTTTTTCAAATAATTTAACCAATTAAGGTTCTTGCATAAAATATATAATATATAATAATTACGTAGTAATAGTAAATTTATATATACATATATATATATCTAATATAAAGAAAAATTTTTTACACCCACCCAACTTTTAAACTTAAAACTTATACTTACAAAGATCTTATAAAAAGTAACTTGCAAACCTTTTTTATGAAGTTTTACAAAAACTGAGCCTTCCAGTATTAAAGAAGAGTTAAGCTAAACAACAAAGGTATATTAAAATTTTTGTAAAAAAAGTTAAGCTAAACAACAAACATATATTAGAATTCTACGTACATATATACATACTATATTAGATTTTATATTTAAAAGTGAATTAATTTGCATTATAAAAAAGAGGTACGAAATTTTACTGACTATTTTTTTACAGAAATTTTTAGAACTGCATAAACTTTAAAAAAAACAGTAAAGTCTGCAAAGAAATCAGAAGTAACAATTTACAAGCAAAAATGAAGAATTTTATACAAATAATATATTTTAGTCATGGTTTATACTACAAGTATACAAGAACAGCTTCATAATAGTAGGTATTAGGTGTTAGTAACTTGATATGATTATAGTATAGAAATCTAATAATGCTTTTAAAATTTTTGAGAAATTACACAAAACTAATTCGCTATGATTAAAAAACCAACAAACCTATTAGTGTTGAAAGTACACAAGAACCTGGAAGCTCAGTAGAATCTGTAGAACCTGAAAGCCAAGTAGAATTTGTGATGAAATCCATAGAATCTAAAAGCTTGATAGATTCTATAAAACCTGAAAGCTCAATAGGATTCAAAAGCTAGTTAGAACCTGAAAGCTCAGTAGAATCTAAAAGCTCAATTGAGCTTAAAAGCTCAGTAAAACCTGAAAGCTCAATGGAACCTGAAAGTTCAGAGGAACATAAAAGCTTAGTGGAAACTAAAGATGAATTTTTTTAAAAAAGCAATGCTTATAACTCTCTTGAGGTTTTCAAATATGTAGTCAATTAATATTCTGAAGCAAAGAGATTCAAAGTTATTTATAATAAAGTTAGCAACTGTAGTATTGGTACATATTGTACTCAAATATTTACTTGTGATCACTATAGCCAATTTAAATTCAAGACTAAAGACCTCAACAAAAAATCAAGAAATACAGAATCTAAAAAATGTAATTGTTCATGGTCTATTTGTCTCAATTATAACTAAAACAACAATAAATATTATATTTTACAAATAGTACTTTACTATTATCATTCCTAATTCCAGTTTAGCTCAGGTATATTTTACCTACTAGCTATAAAATTTTGGCAGATATTAAAAAAGAAATTCTACTCTTAAAAAAGGCTAAAATCTCAATATCACAAATACAGTCATTGCTTGTAACAAAATATAGACCAATTGTCAAAAAATAGACAATTTAGAATATGTATAACTTTATCAGCACTAATTGTATTTTGTGTTGTGAATTCCAGGCCCATGATTTTCTTGTACTTTTGCAGCAAAAATGTAAAAATGATTCTGAGTTCTCTTTTGAATTTGAGCTAGATCAAAAAAATTATTTGAAGCATGTAATTTGGGTTTATTCATCAAAAAATAGCAGTATATATGCTTTCATGATGTAGTCATATATAATAATATATACAAATGTAATTATTTTTTAATACCCTTCTGAGTGTTTATGGACTTTACTATAGTGGATACTCATACTGTGCTGCTGGTATTCTGCTTTAGAATGAGACTCGTTCAAGTTATCAATAGCTTTTTGAAGCCTTCATATGTATTTTTTGTATTGCTCTACAAACTATACTTACTGACAATAACCTTCCTATGGCCGAAGCTATTCGTTCTGTTCTAACTGATAAGCATAGTACTAAACATGGCCTTTGTATATAGCACATGCTTAAGAATATTAGATCAAATATAATCTTAAAGCTTGGGCTCAAATATTATAAGTTTCATACAGATTTTATTAAATGTCTTAATCATTGCATTAATTAAAGTAAATTGAGAAGCAATAGAATAATATTATAGTAAATGATAACTATACTAAAGCAAGATTATACCTAGAAGTACTTAACCAATAGCATGAATGATGAGCTTCAGCATATCTTAAAGACTATTTTTTTGCTGATATGTCATCAATACAAAGAGAAGAATCAATGAATAAGTTATTAAAAAGCTTTCTTGATAGTAAAACCATCCTTACCGATTTTCTAGCAGGTTTTGAATAAGCACTTGATTTATATAAAGAAGCTAAGCATGTTTCTGCATATAAAGAGGTCATTTACCATTTCTATTTAACTTTTAAGAATCCTATTAAAAAATAAGCAGCTAATTGTCTAACCTGATATGTATAAAAAAAATTTGTAGTTAAATAGAATGCAAAAAATGCTTACATGTATAAGAAAGTAGCCAGTAATATCAAGTTATACTATTTTAAATTATCATATTATAAAAGGCCTAATACTATATATTGATATACTATGATGGTTGTAGACTATCTTGTAGCTACTGTAATCTTGAATTTGCTAGCATTATTTGTTATTATTCTCTTGTGGTAGCAGTTTGTATTTCTCTTGCTCAACTTGATGATTTGCATTTTTCAAAACATTGGCAAAAAGATCTGTCAGAATTGGAGTTTGCCAAGAACTATATTAATTTTTATAGCCACTCGTAGCCACAAGCCCAAGAAATACTAATATTATACAAATCTTCTAGTGAATATACTTCTAAACTTCAGTATATGCATATCTTTAGACTTTTAAGAGAAATTGCAAGTAAAATTATGATGAACTCTAATAAATGTGCAGATTTTACATCTATTTTGAAAAATATTTGGAAGCTCTATATATTACTACTAGTGATAGTTAGGATTTGACTATATAAAAAATGCATCTGTATCCCAAGGTTTCTAATAATTAACAATCCTCTTAAAAGCAAGTTGGTCAGTTGACCAAAAAAAAGAAGAATCAGAAGTCAAAAAGAAAATATACCTCTAAATGCAGTAAAAAAGAAATGAGGTAGACCAAAAAAAGCTCTTAAAGAGAGCCCAGCCAAAAACCAAGTTAAAAATAATGATCTAAAATGTTCACAAAAATGTATACATAGTGTAATATAAGGTAAATTAATATTTAGTGTTGAGTCACTTTAATATTATTCTAATTTTTTTTATAAGATTTTATATTTGCTATTAAAAGTTCAGATGTAGGCCCATTCTCAGTATAACTAGAATTAATATATGTATTATAATTAAAATTGCATTCTAATTAAAATTTTAGTTTTATATTTATTATTTAAATATAAATTAACATAATATATTGTTTTTATAGGTGAAAACAAGCTTGCCGATAATGTTCTGTATCAAAGAAAATATTAACAAGATGTATAATAAAAAAAAAATAAAAAATAAAACTTAGCTGCTTCAACTTTTTTATTTCTTGTAATATTGCATTATCATATTATTATAATTTTTTCAAATCCTAATAATTATCACACATGATTGGGTTTTTAAAATATGTTTAGACATAGCCATTTTATATTAAAATCCAAAATAACAATGTAATATAATATGTGTTGTAATAATATTTATAATCAAGATTATTAGAATAAGCAGTTAGAATGTGATTTAATTGAGACACTTACCCAATGATTGTATGAAATAAAATTTTTGAAGTTGACATATTAAAGATAAAATGTTGATTCTATCAGATTTAAATATATATTTTGTGAAAACATTAAATATTTTTTGTTGCATAAATTGTAGACATTAAATATTAAATTAAATAGCAAATAAATTAGTAAATTGCTATTAATTTAGCATTTTGAAACAGTTTAGTATGATTAAAACTTAATACTTACTTTTGTTTATCAGTCCAATACAATTAATTAATATTTTGTTGTTTACATAAATGCCACCAAGGAAAATTTGTTATTGAGTCTTGTATCAGATATAGTTTTCTTTAACAAGTTAGATATACTGAATCTGGTACCAATATAATTGAAATCCTGGTTAGATTTTTTCTTGGTGGCCTTTAGATTTTGCAACTGAATTGTATTTAAATTTCATACTTATTACTTATCATTTATAAATTAATCAAGACGTAATATTCTTGTTAAATAAATATATTTTTATTTATTTAAAACATATCTAATTAATCAAGTAATATCTAAAAGTGAGAACTTATAAAAAATCTTTAGCTACAAATTTGTAAAATTAGTGATAGAATATGAATTCATGATTGAAATCATAGTGGCAATTTTGTATTTAAATTTAATTAAGAATCTTCATAATCGATTTTAATAATAATCACAAGAATTTTTTTTATTAAGTTGATTGAGAAGATTTTTAATGATCATCATTAATACAATAAAAATGATTAATTACATACTACAGTAATAATTACTGTAAGTAGTAGTTGATACTCACTAAATATCTTTAACCAGTCAAATTAGATAAATCATAAGGTGAGCATAGGTATTATAGCAAATATAGGTATTGTGACAAATTGAATATATTACAAGAAAACATGATTTTTTACTAAGTAAATCAAAGCTTATCCATTAGTAAAGTTCGATTGATTTAGTAGAAGAACCTCATTTTAAGTATAACTGAATTTTTAATTAAAGAAAATTATCAAGATCAATAAAAGAAATAATAAAAAAAGATCATTTATTTATATATATTCACCGTAATACCTTTATGAAATTAAAAGTTGTAGCCCTCTAAACAACAATATATAATTTATATAGAAATTGTTTTTTTAATATATATTTGTTAAGCAAGATAAAATTCATATAAAATTTTTAAAAAAATTATCAAACAAGATTTTTGTTTAACTTTATGAGGAAGTGCTAGCTTCACAACCCACAGTAACTGTTATACTCTGATTGGTAAGAATATTAGGCTTTGTAAAGTTGATTATCCAACTGATACATCTGAGGTTATACAACTATGTTGTTTACCATTAATCATTGTTACGTGACATTGGCATAGTTTCATTAGTGGGGATGCAGAGAATAAAAGATATATATCTACTATAGGAGATACCTAAAATTACCCTTTATTTATAAGCAAAAAATTTAGATTTATTTGCAAAATAAAATAAATTTAGAAATTTTTAAAAATTTTCATATAATAATTGATTATCTGCTAATCAAGTAATTTGAAAAGCATGATAAAATAATACTAAAATTCAATTATATTCTGTTTTATTGTTTTTTCTAAATTAGACTTTTCTAATTTAATTACAAACTTAATATAATTATTAGTTAAAAATATTAATTAGTACTAAATATAATTAAATTATTATAGCTAAAACTATTTTGCAATAAAATTTATAGTTTTTTATTATATCTAGAAAACTTTAAAACATTAAAATAGATAATATATATAAAGCTTAAAAAAACAAATATTTTTTACAAAAATAATAAGCAAAATAAATACTACTGGTAATAAATTAAAATAGCCTTAAATAGCTGTTATAACTTTTCCATCAAATACCAGTTTTAAAAATAATAATTAAAGAAAAATAATTTAATTGACACCTTATGCTAAAAAAATATATTAACAGCCAATATTAAACCTATATGGATTTCATGTATTAACATGTTTTTAAAATCTGAAGTTTTGTAGAAATAAATATGAAATAGATAGACAAATATATGTGAATGCATGCAAATATGCAAAGGTCATAAATATTGCAGTTTTATAATACTGTATTGTTATATTAAGCATTAAAAAAGTTTGTTTATTTGACTTGAACTAATTTTATCTTAATTAGTTTTAATTCATAAATCAAAACTGCTTAGCTGATTCAAAGATCAGGTTAGGCTGTAGTTCTTCTGGACCATAATATTTTTAAATTTGAGTTAGTAAAATTGGTTTTACCAATTGATATACTTCTGAAAATATTTTTGGCTTAGTTCAGTTTGCTTTTTACAATATACAGCATGTACTCAAATAGTACAGATAGATGTAAGAATGAAAAATTGTTAAATAAAGAATGCACACATGAACGCTGCCGTATATATTTTTAGTAAATTCGATAAGTGTATGTAGAGGTGGAATCAAAAGTTAATTTAATTTATAAATCTAACCTGAATTTAATGATAAAATATTGTTACGTGACATTTACGATACTACGTATAATGAATTATATCTCAATGATTGGACTTATTAGCTAGGCTTTGCTTGAATGTGTACCAGGTTTGTGGCACAGCAACCATTCTTTAAAGTTCGTTTATATCAAGGTTAGGGGTCGGATTAGGGGTAGGAAGGGGTGTTTCAAATCAATCAATCAATCATCAAATCAATCAATCAGTCAATCAAAATATAATAAAATTACCCCGATGTCACGAGTGTCCTGTCCGTTTTAAAATATCTGATTGGCTAAAAAATCAAATCAATCAATCAATCAAATCAAATA
>CAJVQC010000923.1:0-11339 GCA_910592285.1 Racocetra persica
AAACAAGGATAGGCTTTGGGATGCATTCATTGATGCGTTACGTACAACAGCATATTTTGAACCAGATATCACAATGTAATTATCGAGTGTATTAGTACACGCTATTCTATAGTTCATCCATTTTTTGTTTATATCTTACTTCTTCTTGTCTCTTAAGCTCTTTTTATTGATTATTATCAAATATTATACGTGGCTTGCTATTTTTCTATTGTTGTGATTATTGTTGTTAATTGTTGTCTTTGTTTGACCTTTTTGTTCACTTTGGTTATATTAAACTTAACTATAATACTGTATATTTCTTTTTGTATAAATATAGCTAGATCCTTTCTGCTTTATAACTTTATATTATAATTATGATTATTTCTTTTTCTAAATTCAATTTTGTATAGTTAAATTTATACCATCTATACTGTAGTAGTTCTTCTTAAAGAGCTTTTATTTTTGTTTTTGCTTCTTCTCTTGCAGTAGATTTTTTCTAAACCATTCTGCTAAGTTTTGCTTTATATAACTTGTTGTTTTTCTGTTATTGTTGATTGTTATTATTATTTGTTATAGTTGTTTATTATCTTTGTTTAGGGGCATCCATAAATAACATTATACAAGAGGGGAGGGGGTTTCATAAAAATAATATTTTTTTACGTTTTTTGCTAAGTTAAAGAGAGTTGAAGAAAAATAACCTAATTTTTTTATAAAAATATTAATATCTGGTGACCCAGTGGTTAAAATTGGATGGATTTGATACCATTGGATTCGTCTCTGTGAGAGGAATCCAATGGTACCAAAATTATTCGATTTTGATCACTGGATCAAAAGATATTGGCAAAAAACTATTGGCTATATTATTTTATATGAAATTACTATAGAATTAACAGTTTTTTGCCTATATCTTTTGATCCAGTGATCCAGATTGAATAATTTTGGTACCATTGGATTCCTCTCATTGAGACGAATCTAATGGTACCAAATTTATCTAATTTGGATTACTGGGTCACAAGATAATCAAGGGTTTGTAAAAATTTATATATAAATATATGGATTTTTAAATTTTTTTTATATAGTCTAGAGGGGGGTTAAGAGCTACTATGTGTAGGGTTGGGGGCACAGAAAAATTTTTGGGCATGCTCAAAAGGGGCATGCCTTGGTCGAGACATGCCTCTCATATCGTGCTCGGGACATGCTCTCTATATATAAATCATGTGATACGTATAATATATATAAATTAATAAATATCACAGAATACATTTATTTTATTATAAAAAATACTACTAATATATGTTTATTTATTATAAAATAATTTAATTGATAAAATTTATTAATTTCTACAAGAATATTATCAATAAATTGATCTTTCTCTTCTAATAAATTAATAAATGATCAGGTATGCTTCTAATACATATATCAGGAACGTAGTAAAATGAAGTGTATAGTTTACAGACAGGTTGCTGTATTTGAAATCTTGAATTCTATTGGACAGCATAATCATTGTATGTGCATCCTTTTTTTAGTTATACTTTTAACCTGTCTTAATGATCATGTTATATAATTATTAAAATTCTAGTTAGATTGAATATTTAGTTTTGATCTTATAATCCAGATCGAATTGGTTTAATATCCTTATTTGTAGTTTTTTATCTGTGATGATGATTTAATCCAGTTAAATGATCATGATAACCGTATATTTGGATTAGTATACAGTATTATTTTTTGATATTAATACGAAAGTAAAGGAATACAATATTGAATACTGTACGCTTAGAAATTCATTATAAAATATTACATTAATCTATCAGGTTTATTGTGAGATAAAGATATAATAGCTTCTAGATCTGAAAAATAGATCTTACCTTGCCATTTTTAGCAATTAATTTAAGGGTATTTTATGATTATTAGAGTACATTCAAATTTGGTTGATTTTATGAACATCACGCTACTTTGCAAAAAAAGTTATGGTTACAGTATTTATTAGTTTTCTAGACTGATTGTTAGATATACATATGTATGTATCTAAAAAACAATATCGATTTCAACGATTTCAACTTCCTTTAGCTCCAGCTTATACTTTTACTAACTATAAATACCAAGGTCAAACTTTGGATAAAGTAGTGATCAACCTATCAAATACTAATACTTATAATAGCATATATATCATGCTTTTTAGAATACACAAATTAAATGATTTATTATTTTTACGCCCCTTTGATGAATATAAATTTACCACCTGCGCTTAATGCAGAAATCAAACACCTAGAAGAATATGAAAAACAAACAACAAAGCTAGATGACCGAATAAATACTATGATCAAAACAATACTAATTAACAAACTTTATATTTAATACATATCTAAACTCTAGGATAACAAATTCACCAAAATACTTTTTTTAAATAAATAAACTTATGTTATACAATTTAAAGTTGATTACTTATACTATTTAAAATTAATTACTTAAGATCTTTATTTTAAGCTCAGCTGCAAGATAAAAAAAATATTAAATATATATGCTCAAAATACCTCATTCAATTTTAATTACATAATTATTAAAAATCAAACTAATTTAATTGACTATTGCTAACTTGCCCTCGGGGTGATATCACCTAGTTATATGTAAAACCAATCAGATTGCCAGATCTTGCATAACTAAAACAAAGCAAAGAAATAAAAAAAAAACAATAAACTTAAAATTTTATTATGAAAACTGTGCTTTGACTTTTAAACAAAAGTTTTCAACATCAAATTTTACATGTAAAAATACCTCTTACCTTAATCTAAAGCTAATTCTAACCCCTAACCTTAAGGTTATTTAATTTTTAATAAAAATTTTATAATACCAGGTGATATCACCATGGGTGAAAATTAGTTATAATCAATTTAATTTATTAAACAAAAAACCAACAAAATAAAAAAAATATCAACTAACCAATAACAATTATTACGAAATAAAGCCCTAAATAAAATACATATAATCATCCTTAAAAACAACAAAATCAAACACATAATACAGTAAACCGGTATGAACATAAATTTTGATCCTTGATCGCTCATCATAATAAAAAAATTTGTTTATCGTTAAAACATCTATTCAATAAATTATCGAACATACGTTCCTGGTTTCGCATGACAGCATCACGCAGCTACTTTATGTAATATAATAATAATATAAAATAAAGTAATAAATATGCTAAATAAATCATAACAAAAGTATAAATTAAAAACTGGGTTATTAATCAGTATTTCGAATTTATACTGTATATCAATAAAATTTAAAGTTTGAATATTCTTGTTTGTTTATTTAGCCCAACATTTTTGTCAATAGCCAATTAGCATGTTATATTATCACATGATTTAATATTAAATATTATGTGATGGAGACATGCCTTTTGGCCTAAAGACATGCACCCAGGTATGCCCAGAGGCATGCCCAAAAGGCATGCTTTATGCCCTGTGCCCCTAACCCTAACTATATGGGGTACATAACATTATTTATAGATACACCCTTATCTTTGTCATATAGTTTTTAACATGTTTTTTTTGTTTATTTTTCATTATATATTATAATTCTTATATTATCAAAACAGATCTGCAATACAGATCAAGGTTGAGTTCTTAAAAATTCACAAAATATAAAAAAATAATGACAATTTTTTATATTTTCTTCTATCTTTTTGCTATTTCTGCTTTTTTTATTTAAATCTTTTAAGAAACTGAATATTTCTTGCAGTTTTTTTTTCTTTTTTATTAAAGCTTTAAGTTTGGTTTTTTAGTGGTCTTTGTGTATTTTTTGTAGTTTTTTGATAATTGTTTATTTTAAATATTAATTTTTTTCTTTAAATTTTACTTTTTTATATATTTTTTTTAAAATTTTAATTTATTATACAGTGCAATATATTGTATACTTATTATAACTATATAAAGATCATTAATTTTATAATAAAAAAATTTTATTAAAACAAAAAATAAATTTTGATCAATATTAGAATTAAAGTTAAAAGCAGAATAAGACAAAAGTATAAGTTATATTAAAATTTTTTAGTTAATTTTTTATTAAAACTTCAAAAGTAGTTTTATAATAAAAATATTCTTTTTAGTAATTTTTTGAACTTTAAATACAAATTTTTTAATTATTTTTTTCTTGTATTAGTAGTCTTGTTAGTATCTTTATTAAATCAAAGCAAATATACAAGTATATTTTAAATTATTTAAACTGTAGATCTAATATTACTTAGCTTTCTCTATAGACATCCAAGTATGGTCTGCCTTACAATTAAGGCTATTGTCTATATCAGGGTGCACTAAGCTAACTAGTAAAACTATAACAAAATAGTTTCAATTCAAAAGAATTTTTACTTATACTAAATTAGTAATTTTTTCTTTTAATCTATTCTTTTCTTTTAAATAATTATTTAATTTTAATTCTATTCTATTAATCAATTCTATATTATACTTTGTTAAAAAGTTATTGCTAAAAAGCTTTTGATTATACTTGTATTTCTATTTTCATTTCTTCTAGTTTATTTAATTCTTTTTGATCGATAACCTAGCTTTTAAAAGTCTTCTCAAATTTTTCTTTTTATATTTTCCTTTTATTCTAAAGCTCTGTGATTTTTTTTTTCTAAAGAACTTGACTAAAAGGTCTTTTCTAGAAGTATTTTCTTGTAGATCTTTCTTTTTACTAACTGTCTTAGGTTTTTATTTGGCCTTTTTGTTTTTAGATTTTGAAAAGTCTATTCAGGTTTTCTTTTTTATTCTTTTTCTTTTCTTTTCTAGAAGCTGGTTTTCTTTTTAGAAACTTCTCTTGTATTTTGATAAAACTTTTTGATTTTTAAATAATTTTACTAGAATTCTTTCTACTATTTCTAATATCACATCTTTCTTTTTTTTTAATTTTTGACTTTTTTGATCTTTTTGTTAATATATTTTAAATCAGATTAATATCTATATACTATTAGAATCTTGACCAGTATATTCACTCTATTAATAGCTTTTTTTTTCTTCTTTTGCTAGATTTTTTTATTGATCTAAAAGTTTTCTTTGCTTGCTTGATATATTATTTCTGTTATCTAGTTTCTTGGATTTATTAAAGAGATCTTGAGTCTTAATTCTTCTTAAATCTTGTTTAAGGTTTTGGCTTCTGTGAGGTCTTTAATATTTTAACCTATTGTTTTTTTTTTTTGCTACTTTGGTTTTTTTCTTCTTATACTGGTTTGCTATAGCTATTTCAATAGAATCTTTGAATTGTTATATTAATATTTTCAGATTTGTCTTGTTATGCTGCTTTTGTCAAGCTTCTCTTTGTTTTTGAAGTTTTTTGCTCTATCTAATTCTAGCTTTGACTTTATTTCTGTAGCTTGTTTTTTTTATCAGACTTGTATTTTCTTTTTTTCTATCTTAGTTTTTTTTCTTATTTCGTATTGATTTGCTGTAATAGTTTTGACAGATTCTTTGAATTGCTATAATAAATTCTTCAAGACTATTTTATTATGCTATCTTTGTCTACTTTTTTTGTTCTTGGAGTCTCTTGCTTTAACCTGTTTCTAATTTTGATTTTATTTTAGCAGCTTGTTTTATTTATTATCTAATATCTATCTTATTCTTTAGTTATATCTAGATTATGTATAATATTATTTATTTTTCATCTATGATATAGCTAGCTAGGTCTGTATCTATTTATATTACTATATAGTAATAATAGAAATTTTTTTCTTTAAATACAAGTTCTATATACTATATTTTGCCTCTTCTGTATTGCTATAGTTTTTTATACAGTTTTTCTATCTGTGTCTTAGTTTCTTCTTTAGTAATAAGTTTTTTCTCAGTATATTTTGTTAATATTTGTTTTATATAGATTGCTAATTCTTTGTTAGTTTTATTTGAGAGGTTTTCTGTTCATACTTTGGTTTTTCTTAAGCTTTTTTCTATCTATTATTATTAAATATTCTATATGACTTGTTGTTTTCTTGTTGTTAATAGTTTTTGTTGTTGTTTGTTGTTCTTGTTCATTCTTTTTGTTTAATTTAGTTTATTAAACTCATTTATTATACTAAATATTTCTTTTTTATAATAAATTTATCTGAAGATATTTTTCTATTTACTGCTATCTAAAAGTTTTTTTTATTTTTTTTTTAAATTCAAGTTCTGTATAGTTAATTTCACTTTATCTATACTGTCATCTTTTTTTTGCAGAGCTTCTATTTTTGCCTCTGCTTCTTCTATTATGATATATTTTTTTCTAAAATATTCTGTTATTTTTGCTTCATATGACTTGTTATTTTTTATTATTATTGCTTGTTGTTGTTGTTTGATATGATTGTTTACTAACTTTGTTTATCTTTGTTACATGGTTTTGAGAATATTTCTTTGCTTATTTTTCATTATATGTACAGTACTGAACAGCAAGAAATATTTAATTTTTTTTAAAAATGCCAAATTTTAAGATTTATACTCAAATATGATTGGCTATTTTTGTGTAACAAGATTCTAATTGGTTGAAATTATATAAAAACAATTTTTTTATATATTAAATGCCAAATTTTTAATTATATAGTAAAGGTACTGATATTAATTATGTAATTTTTTAGAGGATAGAGGGGTTGCACAAGTACTATAGAGATATCTTATGTTATACATATATATATAACAGTGTTAATGCATGATTATCATAAAGAATTTTGATTGATTAAAATTCGGTAATTTTAAATCTGTTAATATCATTTATTGTAAAAATATACATAGTGCAATAGTATATGCCAATATCTTTAGAAATATTAGATCTCAATCACAAATACTAATATAAGAGTTATGTATACTTTTAGATGATTTTAATTATAATAAATTATATTATAAAAAACTATATAATGGTTTTTAACAAATATTAATAAATTTTTTTTTAATTTATTCAAATATGAATTACATATATATTTACAACTTTTCATTTGATATAGAATCTCTTAATTCGAATAAAATTTCTTCAATCGTATCAATTTGGCTTGATCTTTGTGAAGGTAAAAGATAAAAATCATCAAGCACAGAGTTTTGATTTTGGTTTCTTGTTTGTGCTTTTGGTCATTCTCGAATAGAAGAATATACTGTTTTCTTGTAGTTTGTTAGAAAAGCAAGAGTCAAAAAGTATTTTTGACAGGTAAAACAGCAGAGATATGAATAAGTGTTTTTTTCAAGAGATGGACAATATGTATCGTAACCTGAGATTTTTAGAAGATTGTAATATTTAAGTAAATAGATAGAATTTGCATAATATCTATCTTTAGCTTTGATAAGAGGAGGGCCATTTATTAGCTAATATTTTTTTATTAAGAGGCTACTCCCCTCCCCCCTACCTGATTTTAAATAAAAAATTTTAATTAGCTAAAACTATATACCTGATAATTTTTTTTACCCCTCCTTCTCTAAAAAATTAGCTGATTTCTGGTGCTCTCCTAATGGGTAGCAAAAAGCTATTGTTACTCTTAAGAAATTCTATTGCTTCTTTTGCTCTAAATATTTTACAACAGTTAATATTTTTATATTTTTAATATCTATAGAATATATGTACAAATTACAGTTACTTTCAATCCAAGACTATAGAATAAAGCATTCAGAAGCAACAAATGATTCATTCTTTTCTGTATTTTTTTTTTGTTTTTCTTGCTTTTTCAATTCTTCAGCCAATTCTTTCTCTGTACCCTCAAACTGTAAATTATCAAATAGGTTTGTAACTATATCAACATATTGGGTATAAACATATTTTCCGAAAATTAAATCACAACTCCAGGCATTACAAAGAATTTCTCCAGCATATTGAAAATTTTGGGCAGCTAATTCAGGATTTATGATTTTATCTTGTAAATCAAAATGCTTTTCGAAATGATCAATTGGTAAAGTAATGCCTGCAAGTTTTTCAGGTAATATTGCTATTCTTCTTTTAGCAGAATTGTATTTTGACTGCGTTTGTATACTTAAATAATCTAAATCAAACTCTTTAAAAAACTGACAATATACTTTTATGTTTTTTAAATATCTAGGATTTTTGTCTGGTTCACCATCTTCTATTAATATCCAAATAGGTTTAATTTGCTTATTAAATTTTAAAATATCATTAAATTGAGATTCTAGATTCTGCATATGTGTAAGGGAGAATATACCAGCAGGCTATTGGGCATATAAAGATCGCAAGCTGTCCTGTTCAAAGTTTATCAGTTAATTTATTTGGTTTTATCATTAAATATACTGAAGAAATTAATTTTTGTTCATATTCTACAGAAGAATCATAATCAAACACAACTATGGGCTTATTGATTGACTGCAAGGTTTTGAATGTTCAACCTACTGCTGGCACCCCAAGACCCACTTTCACTTTGTTATCCTGAGAAATGATAACAGACATATTAGCGAACATAGAAGCAAATTGCTTTGTATACTTGACAAATACAAGACAATAATATCTATCAGAATGTTCTTAAGTATCAGTATATAAAACTCCAGCAACAACAACCCATGCCAGATATCTATGAGCCTTTGTAGCAATTAAATTAGTCTGATAAGGTAAGAGATAATTATTAAATATTATTCTTGCTATATAAATATTATATCTTTTTTCTAGATTCATGCAAAGTTTTTAATAATCTGTATTTTAATCACTTCTTTTCATCTCTTTAGATCAGCTGATCTATATTCAACACAATCATGTATCTGGTTATATAGATTTGGATATTGAAAAAGCAATGATGGATAGTTGATCTTATCATATCTAACCACCTCTTGATTTTCAGTAGGCGTCTTGAGTTTCTTTTCTCTGCAGTTTTGGGCATGTCTTGTATTTCTTTTTAATTTATTTATTTTTTTTTATTTGATTTAATTTCTGATTCAGCTTTATCTATCTCTTTACGTATTTCACATAAAATTCATATATCAGTTGTGATTCCACATATTTGCTTTAATTCAGATATTTTTTTTCAATTACTTTAATTTCATTTGCTATTTTTTTTTGAGCTGTTGCATTAACAGTAATTTTTAACATGGGTTTGACCTCAATAGTAGTAGAAAGGTGGGAGACTGGCTCTACTTCTATTATAGAGCTAGGACGGCTTGTCTTTATTGTTGATATATTATAAGAGTTAATTAGAATAGTTAGATATTTTTTGATTTTATTATCTAACTCAGATGTATCTTTACTTTTAATTGTTCTTTATTCTGTTGCTGCTTCGCTACAAATATTTGCATGATTTGGAGAACTATTTCCTGTTTTCACCATAATACTGTATGTGTAAGTATTAGTAAATTCCTGATACTTGGTAGTTGGTGATTTGTAAATTAGCTTTTTATTAAAATTTGGGCTAAATAAGTAAGTTTGACAGCTCATTTTTAGTTTAAAAAACAACAAATATGTTTTTTATAATTTAAATGAAGCTTTTCTTTTTTTTATAGAGTTTTATAAATTTAAGAAAATTTTTTCGTATTAATGCTAACCCGAAAGTAGTTCTTTTCATTAATTTTATGAGTGCCTTTTATATATTCTGCAAATAATTTTTTTACTTATTATCTGATCTAATCTCTTAAGTTCGGCTAATTCATGCATTTTTAGAAATAGAGATTTGAGGCTATATAAAGAAGTATTCTCATTCTATTTTCCTTTTTTACTATAAAATTTGTGATTTTTCTATGATTTCACTTTTTTTTTTTTTTTTACTTCTATCATGAATTCGAGACTACTTCTAAAATTTACTATATATATTCATATATATTAACATAGTCTTGTTCGAGATTCACCTATTTTAGTTTAATCATTTTTTCTGTTTTTATTAATGACTGATCTTAATTACTTTTTTATTTAGATTAGCACCATTGGAATATCGGTGATAAAATTACATATATCATATAATGAAAAGTTATAGTACATATATATATACATACTTACATTAATATAACTAAAATATTAATTTATTGTATTAAAACAAGAAAGAGATGCTATGAATTTGTAATTTTTAAAAAACAGAAAATCTGTTATTCTTTATGATAATGATAATGAAATACGTATTATCAAATTATATAGGCATTATTAAAGAGTGCTAGTAGGTTTTATTTTATTATTAAATATCTGATAGATAATTAGATAAATGGTTTATAGATTGAAACTATATATTGTACTATCATTTTTTGGTCTTTATTATTAATTATTAATACTACGTATATGTTTCTATCTATACTAAAGCCATATTATACTGTTATATCTATACTAGATATCAAGAGCTAATAGATATCTAAAATATTGTTATTATATTATTGTATTAAATAATTTAATTGGGTAAATTTATATATTTTTTTGTTTTTTTGGAAGAATCTGCAAAAATATATAATATTATCTGATCCAAAAAATTAATTGGCTACTGTTAACAAATAGTATATGATTTGGAGTAGATATAGAGTTCTCTGCTATATTTTGGACAATAATAAATTCTATATAATATTAAAGTAAAATAAGTATTAAGATTATTAACAGAAGTATTCTAAACTTAAATACAATATATGAATAGTTTGTATAAGTTTTTTTTAAATCTAAGGTTATCTTGAACATTTTAATTATTCTTTTATTTAACTACTTTTTTATATTTAGTATTTCTATATAGCTAATACAGATAGTAATAGCAATAAATAACACAAATTTTGCTTTTAAGCAAAGCAAACCAGAAGACAGATTCTTTTTAGATTCTTTTGTATAGTGAATATTAATGGTTTTTAATGCTAAGAATGGTTTTTATAGCAATTTTTTTAGTGAAGTATTATATTCTTAAAAAGTACTTTAAAGTATATAAATAAGTTACCCAAATAATTAATTTGGATCAGCCAATCAGACAAATGTTTTTTCATAAAAACTAAATATGTAAAGATAGAAGTTTAGGGTTAAAAAGTTAATATTAGTAGCTATAATAATAGATTGTTGCTTCTTATATATAAAATTTTGTTTTAGCTATTTTTTATTAGTGTATTATAGTTGATTTAAGCAATAGTTTTTGAGTATTTTATTTTTTTCTTCTTTTGCATGTGTTCAGAATTCATATTGGACTGATCTGGAATTGTTAAATTTTATAAATTCTGATTGGCTATTTTCTTTTAGGATTTTATATTATTTGCAAATAAGTGTATCTGAACTACCCCTAGAGCATCTACAAAATATCACTGATACGTGATTTTTTGCTAATCAAATTTTAAAATCAGATATAATATTACACAATTAGAAAAATTCAAAACAAATATTTGTTTTGTCAAAAATTACATATTTATTGTCGGGGATGATGCTGAAATCGGATGATGCTGAAATTTAGGGGCCTTAATTTGAAAATATAAATCCTA
>CAJVQC010000924.1:0-11335 GCA_910592285.1 Racocetra persica
TTTTTAGTATTATTTTTTGTTACAGCTGAAGCTTGAAATTAGGGATCTCAATTTAAAAATGTAAACTCTACCAAAATCTACTTATATATTTTAATTATCAAAATCCTAAGCTAACTATAAAAAAAAAGCTAAAAGATGCACCCCAAAATTTTTTGAAAATTTCATATCAAAGTATTTAAAATTTCAAGCTTCAGCTGTGATATATTTTTTTTTTGTAGCCCCGTAATATTAGATATATGGTCACCGATTTTTAGTATACGTAGAAAGCTGAAAATATATCTTCCAAAATCCAAATGCAATACAATCATACCTGAATAATATCACCCTTTTTTTTTCTAATTTTTTGAAAATATATCTAAGGTGTAATATAGTTTAATATATAAAATATACAAAAAAAGAAAAATTTATTCTGCTCAAATATAAGGATATAACTAAGGTAGAGCATAATAGTGAGATATAACCCAAGTATGACTATATTTAAAATAATACTTTTTTTTAGAAAAGGTCGCTTGATGCTATTTAAACTTGATCTAACTAATTTGATTCTGTATTTTACGTTACTGCTTCTTGCTTCTGAAGAGATTTGAGCAGAATTAGAAAATTTTTTTAGTTTTTTTTTGAAACATTCTGTAATTAAATTTTTAGAAATAGCCTATAACCTTATCTATACTTTCTAGAATTGTTTCTAAAAAAAAAAGGAAAAAGACGACGAAATAAGATAGAAAATAATTTATGTTGATCTGACCTTAAAAAAATCATTTAATACAAGCCATTAAAAAAAAAAAAGAAAAAATGTACATGTACTTTTTGATATTTTCTTCTTTTTTATGTCTATACAAAACGTTTTACTAGCAATTCATATAAACTATACTAGTCAAACTATAGTAATTCACAAATCAGTAATAATTCAGCTATTATGGCTGTTATAAAAGCTATAAAGTTTTACTTCATTCGATTTTTGCATTTATAAAAAAATTTTAGCCAATCAGATTTAGTTTAATTATTTGATTCTAAAAAACCTCAGTAGCGTTGTATATCACAGATTATTTCTATATCAAGAAATACTATATATAGAAATATCCCTAACTATAGTTGCTTCAGTTGTATCACATTATAATAAATGTATCTATAACAATATTAAAACATTAAAAAAAAATTAAAGATATTTATAAATAGCTAAAATTTAAAGAATTATAGTTCTAGAGGCTATTTTCTCAAAATTTTATTAAGATAATCACTAATTTGATTCTATAAAACTAGGGTTATTTTTTTTTTTAACTTGGCAAGAAAGACTGGTGATTCTTTATTAGATATATTTTAGAATACATATATAATTGTTCGAAATATTTTACAACCTATTACTAGGCTATGTTAACCTAACACAGAAACCCGACAACATTACCTGGCTGCTCACATGGGTGCTCAGATATATTCTTGTTGCACTACTAGCACACTATGACCAAGGCCAACACTTGCGGTCAGAGTATCTCCCAACTTTGGAGAAGCATTGTTATTAAACCACTGAGCCGGTGGAGGAGGATCATACCCGTACTGATACTACTCCTGCATCCTAAAACTACTATATCTAGCTAAACCTATATTTCCTGCTTCTACTACCTTGCTTCTATATAACTTCCAAATTGGTAATATTCAGGTTATAGATCTTTATAATTTCCCAGTCTGGTGTATCATATTATTGTTTTCTCTAAGGTATTCTGACATTGGTTCAGAATCTGCAGGAACTCATATCTCAAGCCAAAAACTGCTGCCTAGTTAGGTTCACCACATGACAGTATTGGTATTTCATTATCAGGTAACCTCTACCACTTATCTGCTCAGATACTACTAATCCGTATCTCAAGCCAGTTTCTGCTGCTACAACTCAACCGCAGATGTCCCAGGTCTTAACGTTATACAGTTACTCAGTACTTTCTTTAGTTCCTCTAAGTACTACTTGCTATAGTGAGTTTAGGACATATTTCACAAGCATTTAGAACAATTCTGGTTATACCCAGAGAGTTCACCGACCCTAGTGATGCTATATTACTATATAATACTTGCTCCCAGCATATTGTTATACAATACCAGGACAATTCTGATTATTCCTAGAGAGTTACACCGACCCCAGTGATGCCGTACTACTATTTGTTATTGTAAACCCAGAGGTTGGTAGATTCTAGACTTGTTCGTTATAGACTTCTATATAGGTACGACCGGAGCCTGATTCGGTATCTTTATATGTATACAGAATATCAAACAACCTCCATAGTCTTAGCCTTTTATAGTAATTTTATTCTGCTTTGCCAGAGGTGCTTCTGATTTTGGTAAGGCTAATCTTTTACTACAGACCATCCACATGTTTACCACTTTTCTCACCACTTCCAACTTTGGTTATGATGATTACTCTCCCAAGCAAGTACCTGTATCTTCTTTCCAAATAAGGACTTATTCACATAATCTGTTGACTACTCTTCCAAGCAAGTACCCCACAAGTTGAATATAGAGATATTGGTATTGCCAAACTTGAAGATACAAGGATGTTGGTGCTACCTGTCTCTTAAAGACTTATTCACGCAATCTTCATAGTCGCAGTCTTCTGTAACATCATAGTTATACATAGTGCCAATGCTCTATATTTAGGTTTCCTTCTGGGAATTCCTATTCCAGTTTCATACCTGCACTTGGACTTGGCCACAGGGTTCTATATTCAATTAAAACTAGGGTTATTTTGATTAAAAAAATATTTTTTATTTAATATACAAAATTAATTTATTTAATAAAATTTTAAAAAAATCGAAGATATTTATAAATGGCTAAAATTTAAAAAGTTATAGTTTTAAAAGCTATTTTCTTAAAATTTTATTAAGACAATTGCTAATTTAGTTTTATAAAGCTAGAGCTATTTGATTAGAAAAATATTTTTTATTTAATATACAAAATCAATTTATTTAATAAAATTTTAAAAAAATCAAAGATAATTATAAACAGCTAAAATTTAAAGAGTTATAGTTCTAGAGACTATTTTCTTAAAATTTTATTAAAACAATTGCTAATTTGGTTTTATAAAACTAGTACTATTTTGATTAGAAAACCAAAATTTTTTTTTTTTTCGATATTAAGGTGACCTCTTGGCTGTCACTTTTTATTTAGTTATTAGTTAACCTTTACTATATGATAAGCTACCCTTTCAGAATGGCCTGTACCGTATATATATTTAAAAGGTACATACTAGCCACATGTATAACTTTTGATTGTCTATTTAAGTAGTCTGCTTATTACTAAGTTCTACACTAGATATTATACCTGCAACCTGACTAGAGGTTATCTATTTAAACCTTCTGCACCTATGAGGTTAACCTATTTTAACTAAGCAAGAATCTAGTTTAAACCCTTATTTTCAGATACCCAGCTTAGAACTTTAAGACAGGCTACCTCTATTGAAAGTCCTTTGTTCTCGAGATAAACCTGCTAAAGCTTTCTGTATTCACAATTTGGCTAACCTAGACTTTGGTAACTTACGCCGAGTCTGAGGACAAGTATTTGCAAGCCGAGGCCGCTACTATTATCTACTTCTGCCTTGTAGAGTTCACCCAAATCCCAGTACACACTTTACAGACTATCATCAATTTTAATCCCAACAATCTCAAACTACCAATCCAGATGGCCCAAAAAGGTTGTGATCTGCTTCTGGTCCTTATGGTTGGATCCTTTTTCTCTAGTTACTCTTTTGGCAGCCTGTTAGTAGAGTGTCTTGCCAAACACTTCGGTTCTGTTCAGTTTTGTCAGTTTTCTCGATAACAATCCTTTATATAGTACTGTCGAAGATCTGTACTATCTCTCTGCTCAGGTCTTGCCAAGTGTGTTTTATCGTCCTTTCCGGTTTCAGCATTTACAATGATCCAGAGGCTTATTCGTATAACTTATGCATTACACAAATATTCTATGATCTTCTAATCCTGTGGTGCTACCAAGATTACAGAGATCTTGTTTCAACTATTAATCGAATGGCAATAACATCGTACAGATAGAATTTTTCGAAATTCGTCATCAGTGGGTTTCGAACCCCCTATCTAGCCAACATATTGCTTGGGAGTATGACAACTTAGCCATTTCACTAAGTCACCGCACCCTAGAAAACTTCTTTTTTTTTTTTTTTTGGTGTTCAGGTAGAATTTTGCCCATGACTTTATTTATTATTAATACTTTCATTATATGTATTACTACATTTCGTATTATATCTATCAAGTATACTAAGCTCAGACCTGGATCCTATTAGTAACATACGCTCTAGCCAAAACCATCACTTGCGTGATCAGGTGTCCCTCTTCGCTATTTAGTTATCGATCCTATTATCTGTGATTCAAACCTACCGGAGTGGTACGTCTATAGATAGCACTCACCCGAAATTTTTCTACTCTTCACAAGTCCTACTTCAGTATATTCTATGATTATATTTTCTGCATCACTCATACTACTTATATCTAAGCTCCCAAATTTGGTAATCCTCTAGAAACCCATTTTTTATTTAATATACAAAATTGATTTATTTAATAAATTTTTAAAAAAATCAAAGATTTTTATAAATAGCCTAAACTTTAATTTGATTTGAAGATTTAAAATCAAATAATCAAATTAAATTCAAATCAAGATTTTTAAATCAAATCAAATTCAAATACAGATTTTTAAATTAAATCAAATTTAAATAAGCCTAATATTTGATTTGATTTGATTTTTAGAAACCTTATTATTTAATAGGCTTGTATTTGTAGCATTCGATAATAAACAATAGAACAAAAAAATTATTTTGACCAAGGATCTAATACCATGATATTTCGTATTGTTACCAGTTTTGTTGCATTTAATATAAAGCTACAAAACTATACTCAACATATGAATATATTTTGGATATCTTATTCTTTTAATAAATCATACTATGAAAGCCTATTTAATATTATATTTAAAATACAGAAAGTGATAAACAAAGAATTGTATGCTTATATTTCTAAAATCATTAATTTATTATATTAGAAAAATTATTTACAATTAACAATATCAATTTTCTTATTGACAATCTAAAACTAACTAACTGTTACAACAAACAATATCTTAATTATAAAGAATCAAATATTAAAAATCAAAAACAAGTTTGTTCAAAATATAAAGCTTGTCTATCTACTTTGTCAGAATTGCTGAAACAAAATTCTTGTAAATTAGATAAAGATATAACAGATTAATCAATTATTTTTAAACTTTATGTTGTTGAAAAGAAAGATAGCTTATCTATTATACAAAAAAATTAGTATTATTCAGAAATTAGTTGTTAACCAAGAAGTTAATATTTTAGAACTATTTATATCTAACTTTCTTAATATTAACCTTAATAGTATTATGAATATCAATAAAGTTCTTCTCTATATTAAACAAATAACGGGTTTAGGTCCTGTAGCTTATTGGTTAAGCTTTCAAACTCCACAAACAAGGTTGACGGTTCGAGTCGAGCTGGTAGTAAATTATTTAATTTACTACTATAACCTATTGGAGCCAAAATTGAATACGAAGCCCTATGGAAGTCTATATACAAGTATGATGTTGGATTAGAAATTTCTAGAAGAAGACCCAATTATAGAGTGCAAATGCTACATGTAATAGCAGTATTACAGAAAGTTAAGGTTATTAAAGATCACGCAAGTAAGTTCTTGTAGGCAGGTAGCACCAATATCCTTATACTTCTAGTTTAAGCAACACCAACATCTCTATACCCAACTTGTAGAGAACTTGATTAGGAGAGTGATCATCGGATTGCGTATTTAAGTCCTAAACTGGGATCACAGTACTGGATTTGATTAGGAGAGTGATACAACAATAACTAAAACTAGATTAGTGAGAGAAGCAGTGAACATAAGGACGGTCTGTAGTAAAGAATTGGCCTTATCAAACTTGGAAGCACCTCTGGCATCCTGCATAGAAAAACTAAAATTAAAAGGTTCTAAATATAGAGAGATGGTTCTTATCTAGAAAACATGTAAATGAATTTGAAAAGGCTAGGGTACACCGAGCTGGTAGTACTAAGGTACGAAACAGGTATAATAGTATTGCAAGAATACACCAACTTTAGAATACCAACCAAGTTGAAATACCCAAGTTGAAAGTAATTAAAATATTACAAAACCTCGTTAGAAGTAACTGTTTGGAAACAGTTATACAATATAGCCCATACCTAACCAACTACGGAAGTTTCTGCTTGAAAATAAAAATATAGCATACAAGTACAAATAAACTATTATAAGAGCTGCAAAAGCTAGTACCTTGAAGAAAAATAAAAGTCTAGAAGGGGTGTTAGCAGATAAAGACAAAAAGATATAAGGAAAATGATGAAGTCCAGTATCTGAAAGAAACACTAACAATGCCAACTACCAAATTAGGAAGTAACCCTATTACAAAGCCTTAGTTGTAATACCTATTTGAAAGTATATTTGTGGCTTATATGAGTAATATAGAGAATATATATAGAATACTAATAAGGATAGTTTAGAAGTGCAAAAATCTTGGTTAGGCCTAAAACAGGTTAGATCTTATTAGATAAAGTTTAGATCGCATATAAAGTAGTCTAAACCCCTATAATATAGTTGTTTCAGTTGTATCACATTGTAATAAATATACCTATAACAATATTAATAAAGTTACAGAGGTATGACCTCACTTTAAAAAAAAAATAAAAAAAATATTAAACAAATAACAAAAATTAAAAATAAGATTTATAAATAGATAGCTATAATATGTGATAATATTCTATATCATTATATAACTAAAGTAAAAACTAAATATCTGTGATTTGTTTTCGTTTCTAAGCAATTGTATCTTTTAGATTATAATAGAACACAGATAAATTTGTCTGTATTTTTATACTTTTTAGCTCTGATTTACTTTTTTTAAAACCAAAATAATTAAATAAAACTTTGCACAATTATATTTGAAAATAAGTATTATTTTTTTGTAATATTTATTTTTAGATTATAAAAAAAAAAATTATAGGTTATTTATAAACCAAAAGTATACAATTTTAAAAATAATTTTTTTAAAAAAATTTTTAGTTTATCTATAACAAACTTTTTAAATATTAATTTTAGACCTATAGTTTATAATACAACTTTATAGTTTAAATAAAGGATTATAATTTTTTTTTTCCATTATTAGCAGCCTCACCAGTATCTTTATTAAATCAAAGCTAATATAATACATTATATACTATCTAAATTACAGATCTGAATATCACTTGGCTTCTTCTAGGGGCACCCAAATACAGTTTGCCTCACCAGTTAAGGCTATTGCCTGTATTGGAGGGCTGAACCAAGCTAGCTAGTAAAACTATAGCAAGATGATTTCAGATCGAAAGAATTTTCAAATACATCTAATTGACAATTTTCTCTTTCTAAACTATCCTCCTTATTATGAATATTTTCTAAATCTAATTTTCTAATAATAAACAATTCTATTACATCTCTAAATGAAGGGTTATTGCCAGAATTCTTTTATTTATATTTGTATTTCCTTTTTTCTTTTTCTAATTTATTCTGTCTTTTCTGATTAAGAACCCGGCTCTCCGAAGGCTTCTTGTATTCTTCTCTTTAGAGCTTTCTTTTTGTTTCGTATCTTCATATTTCTTTTCTACTTCCTGAGAGCTTGCTCCAAAGGTCTTCTCTGGGAATATTCTTCTGTAAGCCTTCTTTTCTTCAAAATATATCGGGCTCTCCTTTGGTCTTTCTATTTCTGAATCTTGGATAGTCTACTTAAATTTTTTTTTTGTGTTCTGGGTATAGAAATTGTTTTTATTTTTTTCTTTTGCCTTTTTCTTTTCTTTTTTTCTCTTGAGTCTTGGTTTTCTTTCCTGAAACTTCTCTTATATTTCGCTAAAAATCTCTTTATTCTCGAAGACTTTCACAAAAATTTTTTTAATAAACCCAATAATATATTTTTTTCTTTTTCTTCTTTTTCTAATTCTTGTCTCCTTTTGATTTATATATTGATGTATTTTAAATCACCCTTGCATTGATGATTCTTTGGGACTTTAGACACTGCATCTATTTTACGAGTAGGTTATTCTCTTTCTTCTTCCACTTTTTGTTATTGGTTTGTGGATCTTTGATACATATTTGATATATCACTTCAATTAGCCATTCTGTTGAAGTTGTTAGTTCAGTTCTTGATCTTGATTTTGCTTTACTTTTTTTTTGGTTTTCTATATTCTGCTCTTTGGAATCTTGTTTATGTATCTCTTTCTCTTTAATAATTTTTTGCTGATGTTGTTTCATAGCTTCATCTTTTTGCTGAGATTGTGTTTGCCACTCTTCTATTTTGATTGTTTCTTTTTTTAAGAATTGATTTATTTTAAACACTCTGATAGAAGTTGAAAAATGATATGCTAATAACTTGAGTGTTGTTTTGTTTTGCTGCTTCTGTTTTTTTTCTTTAGTTCTTCTAGGCCTTTGCACCAACCTAGCTCTAATTTAAGTTTTATACAGTTGGTAGCTTGTTTTTCCCTCTTGTGATATCTTTTTTCTGCGATTTTAGCTCTTTTTAAAACTTGTATTCTTCTTTTTCTTCTTTGACTCTTTGTTTTTCTTTATGTTGTTTTTCTGTAATAGATTGAATAGATTGCTTGAATTGTTGTGCTAACAAGATTAATGTTGATTTGTTTTGCTATTTTCATCAAATTCTTTTTTGCTTTTTGAGTTTCTTGCTCTAGCCAGAATTAATTTTTAACCTTATCTTAGCAGCTTGTTTACTTTCTAACTTTTTTATTTTAGCAGCCTGTTTTCTTTCAATCTCTTCTATATCTCTTATTGCATTAGCTATTCTTAAATCTGTTAGAATGTTCTTTATTTCCCTATATATAATATATTCAACTAGTCTTTTCTTTTTTTCATTGCTCTAGAAAACCACAGCAGTCTCTTGTTTCAAGTTCAAGTCCTGTATATTGACTAATACCTTTATTGTATTGTCATCTTTCTTCGTGCAGAGCCCTTATTTGTATTCTTGCTTCTTCTTCTGTAATAAGTTCTGTTTTAGCAAATTCTGTTTTAAATTGTTTAATTGCAAGATCTATGTTGAATTCTTCATCCTCTCTATTGTATGCTCTTAATATTGCTTTAACTTCTTTTGGCATCTATTTATGTTTTTCAGAATTTTCTATTACTGGTGCTTCCACATGACTTGTTGTTTTTTTATTGTTGTTAAGTGTTGTTGTTATTTGTTGTATTCGTTTGTTGTTTTTGTTTATATTTGTCATGTGGGTTTTTTTATATTTCATTTGTTTACTCTTTATTACGTGTTGTAATTTTTGTATTACCAAAACAGATCTGCGATTCAGGATCAAGGCTGATTCCCCAAAATTTCACAATATACAAAAAAATACTAACAATTTTTCATGACTTCTTCTATTTCTTTGCCACTTCTGTTTCTTTTACTCAAGTCTCTTAAGAGACTAAATGTTTTTTGTAGTTTTCTTCTTTTTTCCTTAAAGCTTCAAGTTTAACTTCTTAGTGACTTTTGTGTGTTTTCAGTAGTTTTTTATTAATTATTGTTTATAGAAATTTGTGTTTTGATGATCAGTAGAAAGATTATAATTTTAATTATTATAAATTTTGTAATTTACTTATAAAAATTAATACTTGTCTTAAAAGCAAAAATTTTTTCTAACTTTGGCAATATATAAAATTGAGAATTTATATTTTGTATAGAGTGCATATCGGTACACCCTATAGCAAACTATAGCAAATCAATATAAATAAGGATTAAATTAGAGTTAGAATTAGATTAGGATTAAAATTAAAATTAAATTAGTGTAAAACTTGACATTAGTATTTTTTATTAGTTATACAACAGGATTACTCTAATAAAATTTTAAGATATTATAAAAGGGTATATCAAGTACAAGATATACCAAAAAATAAATACCTATAAAATTTTAGAAAACTTAAAAATTTTTAATAGTAAACCCTAATATTATACAAACTTTGCATTTTAATTAATCAAAAGTTCTTTAATAATTTTAAAAAATTTTCCTAATAAAGTTGATAAAGTAGATTTTTAAAAAGATATTTTAATTAAGAAATATATTGTTAAAATTAATATTTAAAATTTTATTAAAAAAATAGAGTTTAAAAAAAGAACGCAAACAAATTTATTTGAGTTACAATTTAAAAGATAAAAAATAAATATGCTTTGAGCATATATAGAGTTGAATTGGTAAATAATTTTTTTTTCAAAAAAAATTTTTACTAATATATTTTTCAATTATTTATAAAAAGAATATCAATCTCAAATCATTTGCAATATATCAAGAATATAAAACTGAAGATTACCTTGCTAATTTTAAGAAATGTTATAACTATTACAAATTATAGAACTCAGTCTACAATATTTATTATTAAACAATAGCTATAAAACTGGTATAGGTATATATTAAAATAATTTAAATCTATTGGTAGAAAGATATTTGGCCTAAACAAAAGAACAAAAAGATCTCTCTATCAAATAAATTTTGAACAAGTAAAATTTTAATTTGATTTAAGTTTGTTTTTTAAAAATATATAATAAAAAATTAGTTTAGACTGCAGATAAATTAGTTTAAGTTTCTTTTTTTGCTATCTTAGAATATAAAATTTAAATAGATTTTTTCTTTATGAGAATTTTATTTTCACTATAGAAGAATTAAATTAAATTTTAATAAAATCAAAGACATGGCTTATTATTAATATTCAAAAAAAATATATAATGAAAAAGAGTATTGCTAAATATCACTGCAAATGATTATCACTGCTCATATATTTGACCAATCAAATTGTAGTATTTTGTGTAACTAAAACAATAGTGAAACTAAGAAAAAAAGTAAAAAATATTGATAACAAGTTATTTTACTATAGCAATAAACCTTTGTGCACTAATTAAAAGTTTTCAGAACAAAATTTTATATATTGTTATAGAACAGTTTATTATTTTATTAGTTTATTATTCCGATATTGTATCTTATTATTTATTTTATTATTATTATTTAGTCTTATTTAGTTATTATTATTAGAGTAGAATTTAGCAAACAAGTAGTATACTTAACGCTTAATGATTAGCGATTACGCTTAACGATTAACGATTAGCGATTACGCTTAACGATTAATGATTAGCGATTACACTTAACGATTAATGATTAGCGATTACGCTTAGCGATTAACGATTAGCGATTAATGATTAATAATTAGCAATTATACTGTTATAGAACAGTTTATTATTTTATTAGTTTATTATTCCGATATTGTATTTTATTATTTATTTTATTATTATC
>CAJVQC010000925.1:0-11335 GCA_910592285.1 Racocetra persica
CAGAAAAAAGCAAAATTTTTGCAGAAGAAAAAGCAAAAATTTTTGCAAGAGAGTTTGCACAGTTTTTTGAATAAGTCTTTGAGTTTAAATCCGTTTGTTATGTATTATATATCAAAATGGAGCTCTGGATGAGCTCTATCTTTTTCTATTAGGAAGCAAGTAGTATTTACTTAATAAGGTTTTGAGATTTTTAGTAAAATGGAAATTTGAAAAGATGTACTATATCTCTTTGTAGAAAGGCTAAAGAGATATAATAAAAAGCTGCCTATATGTAAAATCTTGTATAGAACAAGTTTACTTAGGTAGCTAACTGTAATTTACTTAATAAAATTTTGCAAAAACGCAAGTTGTTTGTAGAGAAAATTTGGTACAAGTAATCGTCAGAAAGAGTTGTGTGATCGGCCTCCTTATTTAAATTTTTAATTTGTTTAATATAAACAAAATCTAAACCAAGATACACAAGTATAAATCTATTATTTTAATTATTTTAAAATACTTATCTACTATTTGGAAGTGTATATCCAATATCAAAAAATATTTATTCTAAAAAAGAAAATACTCTTTTGTTAATAAAAAGTATTCTTCTTTAGTAAATCTATAGTAATTTAATATTTTAGAAAGATATTACTCTCAATTTCTATAAACAACTCTATTACATCTCAAATCTTTAAGTTTGAAATATCTACAGTTAAGCTTAAACAATTTTTAATTACTAATTCTACACAATCTTAATTTAACTTCTATACAGATAGATTTGTAATTAATATTGATATTAAACAATATATAATAGTTATAGGTTGGGTCTAGTTAGATGCTAACAATAATATTATACACAAATTCTTAGCAATAATTTATCTTTTGCTATTTTATTATAAGCAAAACTTTTTTCTATTCTATTCACAATTTTTACTACTCTATACAATTTAATTATAAATATTTTTACTAATTTACAATATATTATTTCTAAATACTCAAACCTTATTAATTCTCACAACTCCTACAAACTTTTTAAATTTAGTTCTTGGTTTTTATAACACACATTACTTAATATTTCTAAATCACATAATTTACAAATCACTTTTATAAGTTCAAATCTTTATTGATAACTTTTATAACAACTTAACTAACACACTTGCAAAATAATATATACTATTACTTCTGTTAAATTTTATATATATCAATATTCATAATTCTTATTATATTATATAGTAGAAGCAATATTTAGTTAAATCTCCTAAAAGATACTTTATTAAAAATATTTATAAATCACATATTTTAGCACAATAGTCATCACAAAACTATAATACTGAATAATTATATTTTATTCAATAAATTGACTAGAACTCTACTTGGTTATATTTTAATTATAACCAAAAGCCTATCTACAATTTTACTAACTTTAAACTTAATTAACTCAAATTTTTTAAAATTAAAACTTTATTCAATAAACTATCTATCTTTTCCTTTTTTTTTTTTTTTAATATCAAAGTGACCTCATGGTCAGTTGCTTTTATTAGTTTATGTGTTAAGCTGATCAAAGTCAGCTGCTACTCATTTGGTACATGATTTTAGAGAGTACAACTAGCTACATGTATAATTTTTGATTGTATATTTAAGTAGTCTGCTTGAAAGTTTTACACTAAATGCTATACCTATAATTTAACTAGAGGATTATCTATTAAAACTCTCTGTGCTGCCACATCCTTATGAGAAACCAATATCTGCTATAGGAAATGCTTGATCTAGGGCTAATTTACCCTTAAGATAAACTTGCTAGAGCTTTCCATACTTACAATCCGGCTAACCTAGACTTTGGTAACTTACACCAAGTCCAAGAACAAATACTTGCGAGCTAAGGCCGCTACCTTTACCTAATTCTGCCCTTGTAGAGTTTACCCAGACTCCAGTACACACTTTACAGACTATTACGATTTTAATCTCAACAATTCCAAACCACCAATTCAGATAGCCTGGAAGGGCTATGACTTGCTCCTGGTCCCCATGGTTGGGTTTTTTTCTTCCAGTTATTTTTCTGGCAGCCTGGTTGGTGAAGTGCCTTGCCAAACACTTTGGTCCTATTTAGTTTCGCCAGTTCTCTTAGTAACAATCCTTTACATAGTACTGTTGAAGATCTGTGCTATCTCTCTACTCAGATCTTGCCAAGCATGTTCTATCATCCTTCTTGGTTCTCTGGGTTTATAATGATCCAGAGGCTTATTCGTATAACTCATATGTCACACAAATGCTCCATGATCCTGTTAGTGCCACCAAGGTTACAGAAATCTCATTCTAACTATTAATCAGATAGCAGTAACGTCATACAGGTAGAATTTTCTGAAATTTGTCACAGTGAGTTTTGAACTCCCTAGCTAGCCAATATATCACTTGGGGATGCAACAACTTAACCACTTCACTAAGTCACCACACCCTCTATCTCTTTCTTTTATTATACCAGATATTCTAATACTTTTAATAATCTTAGTTGTTTTTCTTGCAATAGTTTAGATTTTGTTTCATACTTGAAAGTTTGTTTTAATTTTACTACCCTCTTTAATATTATTACTAGTTCTATTTTACAACTTAGCATTAGATTTATCTAGTAACCAAACTTATAAACTTATTGATATAATTTAAAATTATATAGCTTTTAACAATATATAACTAAGACTATATGAACCTTTCCTAAATATTATACTTAAAGGTTTCATTTTTATATTTCTAGTTTAAACTATTTAAAATTTTGATATTCTTTATAAACTGGTATCTCAAACTATTATTTTATTTTAAATTGCCAAACTTATTTACAAACAATTATAGAAACTATATTTTATATTGTAGTAATTTTTCAAATTGGAAAAAGCAACATAAAATTACTTTACCTTATAGCTAACTTCAGTTACAATAACTTAATAACAAAATCTCAAAATAAACTCACAAATCTTATATTTACTTATATTAATATGTTTAGTTCTTCTAAAGAGTCATTTGGGTTGGGTTTGAGGCTGAACTCAAATTTGTTCGAACAAACTTGGGTTTGCATAGTGCTAATAGAAAGACTACATTTCAATATTATTGTTTGTAATTTAAACTAATTATATTAAATATAGTATTTATTATTAATTTAACTAATCATACGATATTTAACTATTATTGATTTTGAAATAGTTTTCATATACATTATACTTTTACTATTGATTGTCTATGATTTAATTACTTGGATCATGTAAAAATTTTTGGGGTTTATATTTTGAAGTCGATTACTCAGGTAATATCACAGATTAAAACTAACTCTGCTTTGTTAATAACTACAAATAAAGAGTACTACAAAGTTCATTATTGGAGTAAGGGTGTTTACTTGTAAAATATAGATGTTTATTAAGAGGTATTTTTTAATAAAGCAGATTAGAATACTAATTCAAAGTCATTTGTGTTTTTATTTTTTTTAGTAGATGTTAACTAGCATAATCAAGAAAAGTAAAGCTTTACTTAAATAGATCAAACAAGTATTTGATACATAATTAAGAAATAGTAATCTTTGTAATATATAACTATGTTATATAGATCACATAATAAAAAGCAGACATACAAAAGGTTTTAAGTTACTTTACATAAAACATCTTAGGCTCATAAAAATTTTATTTTTTATGATTTTGAATTTAGATTTAGCAAAAACATTGAGGTACAAAATTTATGTAAAGTATTAATTGTTTATTTGTAACTAGCATTCTGGTTTAAAAAGAATTTACACTCTATCTTTATTGTAACAGATTAATTAAGCTAAGATTCAACTATTAGTAAATAGCTATAGCATTATATAGCATAAAAATATTTATCAAGCAGCTTACTATAATTGTACTAACAGAATAATTTGAATTATTTTGATAGTAATTGCATCATCATCAAATAATGAAGTTATTTAATAATAATACAATTATTACCAATAAAATTCAAATTATATTGCTAGTTCAGTCATCATAAGCCACTAAATAAAATTATAATCAGATGCTATATATATAGCCAGATAAAATAAATCATTTCCAAATAATTCAGTTATTGGCTACTTCGTATCTAATAACTATATATTATTTTAAATTGTTCTGAAGAGCTAATTCATTATAATAGAATATCTACTTTAATGGTCTGTTATAATGAGAGTAGAGCATATAAATTCTAATATGTATTATATTATAATTGTTAAAAGATAATTCTGTTTTAAGGATGTGGTATCATAGAGTAGTGGTTAAGTTGTTATCCCCAAGCGGCAGATCTAGAGTTTGATTTCTACCAGAGATGTTTTTTGAAAAATAGACCTATATATTGGTAATATTTATTTAACAATCAGTTGGGTATATCATCTATAACCTTGGTACTACCATCTTGAAATAGAAGCTTTAGGGCAATCCAAATCTAAAGAACTGAAATATTTGAAACCCTTTTGGCAAAACCCGAGCTAGGAGTAGTAAAGATCTTTAACAATATTAAGGAAAACTAGTACTGGAGACTGAAGAACTGGACGAACAAATCTGAGGCAAGAAGGGTCCACCAATCTGGCTACTAGAGTTACATTAAAGAAAAAGGTCCTATGTTACAGAATTAGGAACCAAGAGAAGAAAAACCAAAAGGCACTTAGAACTTAGATACAACAACCTATCCAGGCTAACTGGTTTGATAGTAGAGAAGAGATTGGTATAAGGACCAGTTAAAAGTGAATATTGGGATCAGAATGAATCTTGTAAAAAGCAAGAAATAAGTACTGGTAGTGGTAATAAAGACCACAAGTACCAGTTCACAGATTAGAGCATATATTACCAAAAAATCTAGATAATATATGTGTAGGACATAAACTGCTCTAGTAGGTTTACCACGAGAATAAAGTAGTTATAAGGGGCCTTAGCAGCAAAAATTCTTCCAAAGAAAGCATCTGACGGTATTAAGTTGATCAAAGAATTTAAATAGGAGATTCACAAGCAGATTCTAGATATAGTAATTGGTGGGTAACTATAGATAGAAATAGATATCGTGAAGCTCTTAATTAAACAGTGACTAAAGTTATACATATAACCAATTGTACTCTTGTTGATGTAACAAAGTCAAGGAGTGCCTATTCGGTATCCTAATAATTGAACTATGAAGTTAATAAACTGTGCTAGACCCCAAAGTGGTCACCTTAATATATAAAAAAAAAAAAAAAAAAAGATAATTCTGTTTTTTTTTTTTGATTTATTTATTTATTTAAGAAAAAGAAATTGGAGTTTCAAAGTTAATATGTATTAGAATTTGATTTTGCCAGAAATAAATAGCATTTTTATTATCAAATATTTAGATTAGAGGGTTTCAAAGTTAACAAATAAGTAGCATATTTTGAAATTAAATAATAGTATAAAAAATCTTATTGCATTTTAAAATTTTAATTCACTATTTTTGAAAATATTTATACTAGTTATTTTTATAATATTGTTTGACTCTTTCTTTCATCTAATTTAAAAATATAGTTTGAAGTTCTACTACTACTATTGGGATTATAGTTTTAGGCATTCTTTCTAGCTTGAAATAATTTAACAAATATTTGTTTTTCTGTATCAGTTATAGTATGATGAGTCTGTTTTGAAAGGTTAGTCTCAGAAGATAATAGTATTTGGTATGATGTTAAAGTATTTTCTTGAACTAGTATAGAGTTTTTGTCTTTGTTTTTACTTTTTTGCTTTTTGATAATATCAAGATTTGCATAGGTATAGAAATTTATATTTTGCAAACTACATCCAGAAGTTAGAATTTCAGTTTTGTATATATTTTCTGCAAGTATTTACTGAAAACAAAATTTTTAGAACTTATAAAAGGAAAGAATATTTTCAATACTATTTTTACTAATTTCAGGAATATCTTTGAACAAAAAGTGTATTGATAATCGAAAGCAAACAATAACTTTGTTGCTAAAGGCCAAAGCAAATCTTGTATGACCTGATTGCACAAACACTTTGGCTTACTACAACATCATCAATATATTGGCAAGAAGTATTGATCAATAATTTCTTTTACTTTAAGCTACCTTAATCTTTAACATCATAGTTTGTTGGTTGGTAAGATTATCTAGTATTTTTTGCCTAATAAACTTACATCTTAAGTTTTAAGTACTTCATCAAAAGCAAAATAATATCAGTCATTTGTAAGGTTTACTGAACATACTGTTTTTAACAATTTTTGTAACAATGAATCATCATGAATCTGAGCCAAAAAATATGCTATAGCACTTGCATATTTAAATTTTCTAGCTACAAAAGAGAGAGATAAAAATGCAGCCAAATTTGCTATCTGCATTCTATAATTTTCTCTTCTAATTCTAATTTTATTGGCTATAAAATATCCCATCCAGTGAAAGAAGAGATACCACACCTTCCCTAAGTGATTGTTACTATTCAAAATATAGTTCATAGTTATTTCTTTATTTTTTTTTAAATGATTGTTATTCAATAATCTATTACATGTTTAAACTTTTTTAAATATTTTACACCAAGGGTTTCTGCAAGATTGAAGATTCTATATTCCAAAAATATAATAATTAAAGTATAGCACATATTTTTAGATATATGCTACTATCCCAAAAGAAGTCTGATATCATTGTGATTCCTCTTATAGAAGATTATCTTCTAAAAATTGCTTGATTGTATGCTATATATAAGCAATAGTTATTATCACAAGATAAGTTATCACAATACATTTCACATGTGGCATGAACATTTTTATTACAATTTGCAGGTCATCAGGTTTTAATATAACAATGTTTGGTGGTGAAATATTGCAGCCTGTAGGTATATATTTGGCAAATTCAGAGACATATTCTCTATTTCAAATTCATTTATGTAATTTGCTAACAAATTATTTAAAATATTTCAGTACATTATCAAAAGGTCTTTAGTAGTTAAAGACTCTCCAAAAAGTGGTTGGTTGATGATTTCTTGGTCTTTAGCTAGATATTCAGATAATGTAGAAAGAAAAAATTAAAACATTATTTGTAATATTGCATGTGATATTTGTCATATAATATCAAAATATTGCTATAGAAAATATAGAGGTTTTGAAGTCAATATTCTTAATTATTGCTAGTTTTCCATATTTGAACTGTTAAGTAAGTTCTCTTTTGGGTTTGTATATTGTATTCTTATTTTTTTGAGATGATTTTTATATTACTTAGTATATGATATAATATATAAGAAATAAAGAATTTTTATAGATATGGTAGCAATTTTAGACTTTGGCATATTGATAATATTATATGTATAAGCCAATTTTTTGTATCAGAAAAAGTGATAGTAAGTAGCATAGAAGTCAATAATGTGGTGGTTTTCATTATTTGGCTTTTATTAAGTGATTTTAATAAAAGTTCATATTGATATCTTTTATTATTGATAACTGTTAGTTTATATTGTTGTAATACTATAAGAAGAGCTTGAAAAAAGCTATGAATAATAGTAGATAATACATAGACATAATGTTTATACAAGCTTGGGTTTTCTAATTGACTAATATTTTTTTAATTTTAGAATATAAATATAAAATCTTTCTTTCTAATTTTTCTTCTATCATTAAAGCCTTGTTTGGAGTTATAAGAAACCTTGTCTTCATCAACTTATCAATTCAACTTCTTTCACTCTTATTATCATTCTAATAAGTAATTTACTTAAAAGTTCTGATGAGTTGTTGATTATCACATTTTTAAAAATAGTTAAAAATATTTGAGATAAGAATTTTTTTGTAGCTCTTGGTTGTCTGCTTCTGCAATTAATATTAAACATTTTTCAATAAGTTTTAAAGCATCTCTTGTATCATTACAATATTTTTCAAGTTCAGTATATATAACTCTTCTTTCTGATTTGTCATATAAATATTTATTATATTGCTAAAAGCATTCTAAGTATATATAATGAGCACAGAAATCTGATTGCAATTTCTTACAATAGATATACTGAATATTTAAAAATATCAATACAGAGTACTTGAATATTATGTCTATTGATACTCTACAAATACTATATGCAGCTATTATCTCAACTAAAAAATTATTTTTTCTTATTACAAAATAGACAAATACAAATATAAACAATACTTTAGTTGATCGAACGTAATTGCTTTAAGTTTGGTTCATGAAATATATTTTGATCAAAAATAAAATAGAAATAATATACACCAAGTTGAGAAAGACAATCCTTAATATCTTTAACTATGTCTATATCTATTTCCCATATCTTAACCATTTGCTGCAATTGCTGAAAATTCGTTAACCTTAAATAATATCTATAATTACACATGGAATTAAACCCAAACTTTGCATAGAAGTCTCTGAAATTTCTATATCACCTTTATGTATTGTTAAGAAAAATTTACTATACAGATTAGAATTTTCTGATACAGTTTTATCCTAATTAGTTTCTTCATCTTCATCATTTACTTTATTTTTATCATCATTATTTAGAAAAACTTAAGCATTTTTAAGAGCTATTTAGTTGATAATAAAAACTTCTTCATTATAGTTTTTAGAAATACTATATTCTTCAAGATCCATATAAAAATAAATTCAAATCTGGCATTTTTTATAGCTAAAATTATGTTACTCTAGTTGTATATAAACTTTTGTTAAAAAGTAACTCAAATATTCAGATTTTTTGTTAAAAAAAAAATCAAAGCATCAAATGATAGAACTATTTATATTCATAATATTTTACTAGAGTAAACAGGACCTTTAACAATTATATTAATTGTATTAATTAATTTGATTATTTTTTTATTTTTTTTTTAGAACTATATTTTTAATACGACTATTGTATTAGACTTTTAACAATTATATTGGTTGATTTGATTTTTTTTAAAAATAATAAGCCAAGACTAATGTATATAAATTAGTTTAATTATTATTTTCAATATGACTATTCTATCAGATTTTTAATAACTGTATTAATTTAATTTTTTTTTTTAAAAAAAATAAGGCTATACTAATATATATGAAATGGATTATTTATTATTTATTTTATTTTTTTGTTTTATACCCCTCCAAGGGACACCAGATAGTATACTATTTATTATTTTTAATATGACTATTGTATCAGATCTTTAACAATTCTATTTATTAAAAATAGTATCAAACTAATATATATAAAATAATTTACTTATTATTTTTAATGTGATAATTGTATTAGACCTTTAACAATTTATTAATTTTTTTTGATAAAAACTTTGTAATATTATTTTTTTTATTGATTATTTTTTAAATAAAATAAAAATATTTATATTAAGTATTCTAAGTTTACATTTTTATTTGCTAAAAAATAAATCTATTATGTTAAAAACTTTGTACCAACACATGGACCCAACAATATTATTTTTTACTATGATTTTTCTTTAAATTATAAGAGAAAAAAATAATAATCTTGCAACCAAATTTTAATTATCAATTACAAAAAATTTTTTTAAACAATTAATTAAAAAAAATCCACAATGCTTCTTTAAAGAAATCAATATTAAAAAAATTAAAGTAAATATTACTAACTAAAAAATAAACCAAGCTACATCTAGGATTATTTTCAAATTGAAAACAGGTTCACTGTTTGTAAGATAATAGTATTCAAAAAAAGTAATGAGGATGAATATGAAGCAAAATATAAGTATGATGATACAACTGGTAATATAAAACTTCAACTTTAGACAAAGTATAGAATCTTAGAGCCAAACAATCTCAAATCAAACTTAAATAAGCACTAATTATATATCAACAAAAAGGTTAAAAAAGTAATATTTTATAGAGAAAGCATACAAGCAGAACTAAGAAGAGTAACTTCTGAGTAGTTGGTTATTAACTCCTTGCTATTTAATATGGTTCATGAAACATGATATAAAAAATGATTAATAAAATTGATTTGGTATTTACATCTCCAAATAGCAGAAATATTAGAAAAGATCTTATTATTGCATATTAAAAAGGTGTATTAAAATTAAACAAATTACTTTATTCTATCTATGAAACTATTTCAATTACTACAAATCTATAAATATCCAGAAATAATGATAGGTATATTGGTATAACTATTTATTGGTTAATACAGAATTTTGAGATTCGTGATACTACATTAGCTGTTAAAAAAATAGATTACCTACATACTAGCGAAAGGATTAAAGAATATTTATATCAAAAAATTAATGAATTTGAATTAACTAAAAAAATTATTTGTGTGATTATAGATAACAGAGCTAATATGAAAAAGGTTATTAATATCTGGAATAATATAGATCGTATTGCTTGCGCTGTCTATACTTTTCAACTTATTGTTATCCAATTTAAATTCTAACCTTAACTCTGACCCTAATAATTTATAAAATTACTTAAATTAGTTCAAAATAGTTAATTTATATATATTATAATTATATAATAATTATATATACCCACTTATACTAAAGATTAATCTAAAAGCATATCTGAAAATAAAAAACATTTTTTAATTTTTAATTTGAGACTATACTAGAGATTGTACGCATCAAAAAATTTTCTACTTAGATATTATTAAATTATGGATAATTTTATACCATTTATTAAAAATATCAACTCGCATATAATCTTTAGATATACAAATTTAATTACTTAGTTTTCATAATATAAAGCATTTAAATAGACTTTACTGAGTTATAAAACTAATTAATTAATTTTGATAGTCTAATTACTATAATTATTTATTAATGGATTGGATTTACCATTTTGTACTAAATCTAGTACATTTAAAAATCAATTAAAAATTTTAAAAAATATACAGTCGAACCTTCCTATAATCATACCCCATATAGTCACACCTCTATTTAAGCATCTAATTTTGTATAATAGACTTAAAATATAGTAAAACCTTATTATAATCACAAATCACTTATAATCACTATCACCTTAAAATCTAATTTTTAAATCAAATTTATTAATAAAAAAACCTCTTTATAATCACTAATTTATTAATTGTAAAGTTTTTTGATTAAGTAATTATCTTTGAGACTCTAAATAAAGTTGTAGAGCTCATTAAGACGAATCTAATAGTAGTTAAATCATCAAAATCTGCTGAGATATCTTTAAAACATTTTGCTAAATATAGAAAAATTCTTTATATTGTTGACAAAGAATTTATATAGTCGATAAAATGTTTTTCAATGATATCTTAATATTTACTAGCCCAATTTTAATAATTTAATCACCATTAGATTCGTATTAATGAGCTCTACAACTTTACTTAGAGACTCAAAGGTGGTTAACTTAGTACAAAAAAACTTTTAAATGTAGGATGATTATGACTAATGAATTATCAATTAATTT
>CAJVQC010000926.1:0-11333 GCA_910592285.1 Racocetra persica
TCTATGTATTGTAATACAAAAATTACTTTTTTGATGCATCATATATTAAAATATCAAAAAAGTAACTTTGCATTTTCTGTCTGTCCACTCACATGATTTAGAGTTATATAAAAATTTTAGACTTATTCTACACCTCTACATGTTGTTAATCTATAAAAAAAGTAGGGTTATTTTTTTGAACTCTATTTTTTTATTCTGCACTCCTATATGTTATTAATTTATAAAAAAAGAGGAGTTTTTTTGGTACTATATTAAAAATAGGGCCTTTTTAGAGTCTTATTTTTATATAATATACTATAGTTAATAAACTATTTTCAAAGATATCTTACTATCTACTAGGCCGATTTTGATGATTTAACTATTATTTGAATCATCTCAGTGAGCTTTATAACTTTAATTAGAAACTTAAAGCAGGGTTTAAAATTGGCATACACAAGATGCACATGTGTACAAAATTTTTTTGGATTTTTTTGAATTTTTTAAAAATCTATTAAGTATACATATAAAATTTTTAAAAAAAGATGCACAAAATACATTTGTGCATGTAAATTTTTTTTTAAATTTTAAACACTGACTCAAAGATAATTAACTTAGTACAAAAAAGTTTAAACTCTAATATATTTAAATAAGTTCCAGACAAACAATGCTTTGCATTTACCTAGTATATATTAATTAATATTCTAATACCATTCAGCTAATAAGAATTGGTTACCAAAAAAAATTAAGATATAATTGATAATTGTATATAGCTATATATTAAGTCAAAATTTTACTAAGTTATTTAATATTATGTCTTAAATAAACTTGTTCAAAATAATAAATTACATATATTCTAAAATTTTCATGTAAACTAAAGAACTTTTATTAATTCACTTTTGCATATTATAAAATTTTTTTTTGATTTATATGAAATTTTAAAATATGTCAATTTATTATTTCAAATAACTTAAGACATAAATATTAATTAAATTAATAAGAGTTTGATTTTAATATATAGCTATGATTATTAATTAGTCAAGTAATAAAGTTTGATAATTTTTATAAATTATTTTATATGCAAATGACCTAAATGAACTTAATAACCCAAATGATCTTGTCATAGTTTAATAATTTGGATTATTTAAATTTTAACCAAATGATCAGATAATTTTCTATTCTTGGTTGGGTAGAATATATGAATTTTATTGGGCTTGGTTCTAAGCCTACAAATACCTAGCCCAATTTAGCTAATTTCAAAATTATATATTATTATTATATAATTAAAGTTGATCAATCAATATATAAAACATTAAATCTGGGATACAACTCTATATACACAATGTCTTAATAACTAAATGACTCTCAAATGATTTGGGTCATTTCTAAATAACCATAGTTATTTGGTTACAAGTCATTTTCAAATGACCTATAATTGAAATAACTACAATAACTAGTTATTTTGAAGTTATTTGAAGTTATTTAAAAAATTTGCAAATGATCAGATTATTTACTATCACTAGACTATACAGAAGCAAAAATCTAAACAAAATTTAAGAAGAATCAAGACAAAGATTTTATTAACAATTTTAACAGAATAGATGATAGAAATAGTATATCAAATAAGTATTAAAGACTCACAAATTAATAAATTAATAACAGAAATTAAAAAAAGAAGAGAAAAGATCTGCTTGTAGAGTGGATATATTGGTTGAGATACTAATAGAATATTGATACAAATTTGATTCATATTAACAGAAAGATTGAGGAGAGTTAAAAATTAGAAAAAAAAAGATATAATAGTTGAGATAGTAGAATAGATCTTAGTAGAATTATTCAAAAATTAAAAAGTCTTTATTAAAATATAAAAGAAATTTCTAAAAAGAAGGCTAATTTCTAAAAAGAAAAAAAAGAAAGAGTAAGATACTCAAATCTAAGACAGAAAAAAAGAAGACTCAAAAAAACTAATCAAGACTTAGAAACAAAAATACTAAAAAAAGGCCCAAGACAGTTAAAAGAAGAGAAGACCTACAGAAGAATACTTCTAAACAAGATTCTTAGAACAAGCTCTTTAGAAGAAGAAAAGAATTTGAAGTCATGAAACAGAAAAAAAATATAAAGAGAAAAATATAAAAAAACTCTTGAGAGCTGGGTCTCTGATCAAAAAAGACAGAATGAATTAGAAAAAAAGAAAAAGGAAATACAAGTATGATTAAAAGAATTCTGACAATAATAACCCTTTAGTGAAAGATAAAATAGAATTAGTTATTAATATAGAATTAAAATTAGATTATTGTTTTAAAAAGAAGAATAAATTAAAATAAAAAAATTGCCAATTAAATATAGTTAAAAATTATTTTAAATTAAAACTATTTTGTTATAATTTTGATAGCTAGCTTAATACAACTCTCTAATATAAGCAATAGCTTTAACCAGCAAGGCAAACTGTATTTAGATACCTATAGAGAATATCAGATCTATAACTTAGATAATTTAGAATATATCTGTATATTTGCTTTGATTTAAGGGTAGGGTGTATGTAGATCATTTTTTATATGATCTATGTGGTATATTAGATTTTTATATAGTAAATAAAAAATGCTTCTAATAAAACTTTTTAATATCTTAACCAATTTATATAAAATTTATATAATATGTAATTTAAACAGTTTATTTATGATATTGAAGTTGTGCAATATGTATTGCTTTTAAAAAAACCAACTTTATATATAATTAAATTTTTCTAGATCACTATATATTTTTCCTAGATAGTACAAAAAATTGCTAATTCTGATTGGTCAAATCATATGATGTTTATATGTAAATCATATGATATCATATAAAATTCATTATACAAAGTTGATCTACAATCTATTTTATATGAAATTAGAAATTTGTATACCCTACCCTTAATAAAGATAATAGCAAAGCTGCTAATATATAAAAAAAATTTTATTAAATTCTATAAATTATAAAAATAAATTTATTAAATCTATTTTTAGTCTAACTTAAACTATTGATCTAATTTATAGAGTTGAAAGCTTAACTGCTAAGCTATAAAACCCAAACTATTTATATTTATATTTATATTTATATAACAATACTATTTTATATAACTAGTAATTTGTAAATCTCTATATTCATATTTTTGATTTCAAATATTTTAAGATTTACTAAATTAATTTTATTAATTTAAATACTATTAGAACTAGACAATCTACTTTACAATTTTAATTAGAAGCTTAACAATTCTAACTTAATAAAACTTATTTAATTTTAAAATTAAATTTAATTGATTATTAAAATAGATTTTTTTATATTTTTTTGTATAACCTATAGTGAAAAAGCAAAAAACTATAATAAAAATAGCAATTTTCTATAAATAAATTGATAATAAGAATATATTTTTTATAAAAATAATATGAAATATTAAACTTTAGTTTCAATTTCTAATAAAAAATATTTTTACATATTTTATATAATTTTCAATATAGCGTATAATATGGGCATAATTTAGATAAAAACCTGCACAATTTGGTAATTTTCGTATCATAATTCTGGACACCTGCCATCCATAATCACGTGACAGATCATTTTGACCCGGGTCAAAATAGAATTGACCTTTGATATATTGTAATTTTATTATTATTAAAATTTTGAAAATTTATTAGTTTACACGTAGTGTTTGTACACGGGTATAATTTATTGAATTACAAATTCGCCATCAAAACAATTTTTACAATCGAAAAATTAAACCCTCGTTTATGGTTATGGTAAGGGTTGCTTGGGATTGGCGAGATATAGCCTATACTAAAATTTCACAAGGAATTGTTTTTGTTAGAAACCAAAAGGTGGTTTTATAATCAAAATTTTGAGTTATATATATTGCCCGTGTACATACACCCCGTGTACAAATAGAAATTCTCTAAAATTTTTATATACAACTTGCTATATTATTTTTTATATGGTGCAAGACATCTAGGGTCCGGAAAAAAAAGCCCGGTTACTTTCTGAATTTTTGAAGACTGTAAACATAGTGTTCCATAATAGATGTCTAGGCCGAAATTAGCCTATTTAATTAGTATGATAAACTCACTTTCAGCAAACGGGCACCATTTGTTTCTCACATGTGCCTGCTACCAGTAACAAGTCTTCAAAGTTAACCGGGCCGGGCCAACGGGCCGGCCCGTAGGCCCGGCACATGTGAGAAACAAATGGTGCCCGTTTGCTGAAAGTGAGTTTCGGCCTAGACATCTATTATGGAATACTATGTTTACAGCCTTCAAAAATTCAGAAAGTAACCGGGCTTTTTTTTCCGGACCCTAAAGACATCTATACTCAACGGTTACACGAAGTGTTTCAATTTTTTAAATAGCTATAACTTTTATCTAAGAGGTTTTTAAAAAATCTGACCGGTAACTTTATAGAGCTATATCAGCCCTACATATATGCCAAATATCTTTTCAAAATCTCATCACTGTAAAAAGTTTTAGCGATTTGAAAATTGAAATTTTATATATAAATTTATAAATTTATATATAAAATTTCAATTTTCAAATCGCTAAAACTTTTTACAGTGATGAGATTTTGAAAAGATATTTGGCATATATGTAGGGCTGATATAGCGCTATAAAGTTACCGGTCAGATTTTTTAAAAACCTCTTAGATAAAAAGTTATAGCTATTTAAAAAATTGAAACACTTCGTGTAACCGTTGAGTATAGATGTCTTGCACCATATAAAAATAATTTACTTGTTTTATTTTAAATAGTTTTTTACTTTGTACTATACTAAATGCAAATTATATATTTGCTAATATTTTAAAAAAGAATTTAATATAAATTTAACATATTACAAACGGATTATTTTTACTATTTTCACACTATTATAACAAAACTTACAAACTCTCACTATTTAATTTAAATTATATTCACAATGTTAATTACAAAAAAAGTATCATTGTTCTATATTAAAAAAAATGCTAAAATATTGTTAAAAAAGTTCTATATACCAAATTGCAATGATAATAAAATATTTATCTACCACAGATGAAGTTTTGTTTTAAAACTTTTATTCTCTCTCGCTTCCCAATAACCACCTTTATAAACCCACTCATCACCTTCTAGTTTAAACCACTGAGGAACCCACTGTTCCCCTCTTTCCTCAAGTAACTTTCTATACTCCCTTTGTTTTTGTTCTAAACGAAGTTTTGCTGCCTCTGCTTTTTCAACTTCACCATTTTCAAAAAGTCTTTGATCTGGTCTAAGTCTAGTATCAGTATTTGGTAAATATCCTTCAAGATCCGATGTTAATTCATTTAACTCTATGCAAAATTGAGTAAACCCATAATATTGTTCATGATCTGGTATTGGAGAATTTGCTTTCCAAATTACTTCCAGATGATTTGGACCTTCTTTCTCATGAAATATTATTTCATTCCATTTACCAACAAGCTTTCCAGATTTTTCACCATTTGACGTAAATAATATTCCAACTATCTCACTATTTGGAGACCTACTCCATAATCCACTTTGATTAAACGTGATCTCACAAGCTTCTCCCGTTGTTCTATTCTCTATTCGCATCATTCCGGTATGTTCAATATATTTTGTCCCGGATATCATGTTACGCATCCATGTAGAAGGTTTTGCAAATGTGAAATGATCATTATATTTAGGTATGGTAATATGTATTGTACCGATCGGGATAAATTCCTATTTTTTCAAAACGGTTATCACTATTTTTTGTCCGTGAATTTTATGTAACAATAAATTAATAAAATTTTTATGCATACCATCGATTTACCTAACAGTATATTTATTTAAATATGTAAGATTAGCATTACTATATATATAAAAAGAAACATTTAAAAAGTGTAAATGATTATTTACCCCAAAATTTACTTTTCACTTTCGAATCTTGCCAATAAGTCCAATTTGGGGAATCTACATGACACTATAAATTTTTAAAAGGTTAAAAATATAATTTGTTAAAGTAATAATAAAATCAATTCCAAAAAAAAGTAAATGTACTTACAGCCATTATTGGTGGATTGTGACTAACTTTTTCAGAAATAAACTTAAATCCTATTTGTAAATCAATAATAATTTAAATTGATAATGATGTCTCAGAAAAGATTTAACATTTAAAATGTAATTTTTTTATACCTTTATCTGGTCTAACACACTCGTATGTTTCACCATGAAGTGGATTAAAGGGTTTCCTACCCGTCCTAAAATAGGTAGAAGAATATCCTGACACAGCAAATGCAGCTACATATATTAATCTCTCTAATGAATTATCAAAGCTTGCAGCTTTATCTAATAATTCACTATATTCTAATGCTTCAGCCATATTTTGTAAAATATTTATTGGTTCATTTAGGGAAATTGGCATTGCAACAGTTGATAAATCTTTACCAACATTTTTTCGTAAAATGGAGAGTAAACTAACATCTTCACCACAAATTGGGGCAGGAAGAACTTTTCTTCTTTGTATTGTTATTGGTTGACTGGCACTAGAATTATTTTCAGCAAGAGGTTTTTCATACACACCAACTGAGACTGGTTGAAGTTGAATAAATGCAGGACTAGAGTCACTTTCCTCATCACTGATATTGGTATTACTTACATCTATATCACTTTCAGTTGCAGAAAGATCCTCAGTTAAATCAATATCTTCAGCATCAAAAAATAATTCAGAATGAGTATTTATAGTGCTCATAGACATTGATCTTGTCTTTTTCATACTATTAATATCAGCATAATCTATATCATTAGACTCATGTTCTAGCTTCTCATCAAAGCTATCATTTTTAACATGTGACTCATGCAAATTAGCATTTTCGGCAGCAAGTTTACGATATGCACGATCGACCGATTTCCATTTTTCGATTTCTGCACGTAACAAATTAAAAGCTTGGTCCTTTTCTTTTTTTAAAGTTGTGACATTCACAGATAATTTATCATGAATTTGATCTAATGGTATTTGCGTTGTGACAGGAGATGGTAGTGGTTGGATTGTATCGGATTGAGGAGTAGTTGGACCTAAAATAATAATAAAATTTTATGTTAAAATTTATAATATTATGTTAATATTTATGTTTAATTGTTGAATAATTTTTATTACCTCGTTGCAAAGATAGAGTAAATTTTTTACGAGATTTTCCTTCAATATTTGGACTTGGCTGAGGCTGAGTCATATTATTATTATTATTAAAAGTTAAATTTTCGATAGCACTTTTAAGAGTATCTAAATTCTCTTTAATCAATTTAAATTCATTATCCATGTTATTAAATACACCATAAATTTTTCCGAGGTCTTCATCCAAATTATTTTGAAGTAAACCATTTTGTTGATCAATGGTTTTATTTAAACTCTGACGCCTTTCTAGTAAGCCTTGTCGTTTAAAATATAAACTTTGAAGTCTTTCAATTTCTCCAGGCTGTTGGTAAAAAGAAGCTCTGTGGTATTCAAGATCATTAAATTGTTTTTCATTAGAAAGATTTACATATTTACGAATAACCGTCATCCAAGCATCAAACTCTTCATTTGTTAGAGCTTTTAGATGATAAGTTGCAGTTCCAGAATCCAAATGTATTGAACGATAAGATTGACTGGACGAAACAGTTGAAAGGACAATATGTATTTTCCCTCTACAGGGACTATGAGGATGCTGGTAATATGAAAGAACACCATTGTCAATTTGGACCCAACGTTTAGCCCAACCTGTATAATAATTGTAGATTAGGAATAGTATACACGAGTGTATAAATATTAATAAAATAGAAGGATATTAATTCGACCTTGCATTTTTTTCCTCTTCTTTTTTAATAACCAGCCGGATATTTCAGGTTCATTTTGATCCTCATCAATATCTATAATCAATCGTCATTAGTGATATTCGTGAAAATATTTAACATATTTAACACAATTAACATAATTAATATACCATCTTTTAGAGCAACAAAAAATGTTAGGGATTTTGAGGTTGTGCGAGAAAAAGAATTATCTTTTTTTAATAAAATAAAATAAAATAAAATAAAATAAAATAAATGGATTAGAATATAATTCAGAGATTACAATTAAACAGATGAACATATATTACCAAAACATAGGCAATATGTTCCTTCTTCAGTTGCTTTATAACGACCCTTAATTGTAGTTGTAGCAGAATTATAATGCTCAACTGGTAATATTTCTTTTAAACTTGGATCTTTAGCAATTTGAGCTGATACGGATTTTTTACGTCCTCTCACACGACTACTTTGTTGATTATTTAAAGTAGGGTTTACATCATCCTCATTTATATCATCATTTTCATCGGTCTGATAAGTATCTAGAGAATTTCTACTTTTAAGACTTGCGGCTAAACTTTTTACTAAAGGTTTATGTTCAGAGATTGCAATTTTAGCAGGTGATATTGGGCCAGTTACGTTTCCGTCCTGATAAGGATCCGGAGTATTTGGAGCAGCGATAAAAACGTTTCCGGAAGCCACAATATTATTTTTTCTCTGAAACAAGCCAAAAGAAATATTTTTCTTTTTAGTAGAAAACCACCATAAAATGACTTTTCCCTTTGGAACATTAAGATAATGGATGAAGACATCTCGTGGTAGAATTTCGACTTCTTGCATGTTTGAAGTAATTTGAAATTTTTCAAAAAAAAAGTTTTCCACATGCAGTCCATGAATTTATCTATTTACAAAATGCAGTGTAACTATATCCAAACTTTGTACATTCCATTACGTATTAAGTTTTTCTTAATATGTAAGAATTAATGAATTCAGAATTTTTTCATGAATGATATACGTAGTTAAAATAATTAACATGTAGTAAAATGAAGTTAGGATGAGTTAACAATAGGGTAAGAGTTAATCTACCTAAACATAGCTCAAGAGAATAATACGTAAGTATGTACGTACGTACGTGCGTACGTTAGGCCAAAACTGGTACGTACGTGCGTATGTAGACGATCCATCCACAGACTATTCCCGGAGTAAATATTCCAGAGATTAATAAATTAAACAAAGTGATAACGGAAAAGCTCGGGTTTAGTAACATGATGATGGCAATCCTAATGTTCAAACTGAAGTCAGGAATTTTATCAAATTGGATTTGTTTGTTTTATTTAAGTATAATAACAATCAGTACGTCAATTCGAAATTATAGAATAAAGAAAAATTAACAATGAATGGGTCGAAGTGGGTAGACCAATTCAAAATATTTGTATTACTAAGTCACCTAAAAATATTCCGATAATTAACGCAAAAAGCGTCACATGTCAATGTTTACCTTTAAATAAAACGTTTTCATTATTGCATTTAACTTTTGAATAATTGACAATTAAATTTTATTATGAAATTTTAAAATGTTTTAGAACCTTCTTCAGGTTAATCAAGAGCAAAGTGAAAATCTGTAATAAATAAGGACCCCAAATTTTAGTATCAGGCAATTTCAGGGGCTAATCAGGGGCTGATCAGGGCTCCTAGTATTAGGTAGCTGGACATCACATGGGAACGACGATTTAGCAGTTTATTACTGTATTACAGTATTATATGGAGTGATTTTCGGTGGTGACACGGATCTCTTTGGGTATCATTCATGGTCAGATCGGATCCTAGTTATACTTGCCAATTTGGGTTAGTCCACGCCAAATCTCAATAATCTTTAAACATATATTTTGGGGTTTGCAAATCTAATCCTAATTGGGGAATGTAAACTGAGCGTGTGGAAATTGCCTTGCATAGTAACCATATCGATATAGTTACGTAACTGTATATGTATGCGTAGTTTTTTATATCTCCGCTAGTAATAGTTTTTATTATATAACGATTACTAATCATTGCGTTTGTTTTTATATAGTATAATAATTTATTTAGTGATTTAAAAAAGGTCCTGTCCAAGGACTTATCAAACACCCGGTATAATTGCTATGTAATTACTGCGCATTAAAATATTTTTTCTATAGCGATAGCAAGTAAATTACGTTAAGTAACATTTGATTAATGCAACAATGATCTGCTATGTTTCACAGTCAATTACAACAGTATTCTACGTACAATCACAGCAAAATATTACAAATAGGGAAGTTTGGATGATAGGCCATAAAATGCGAGTATGTGGCCAAGATTCTTAGGATAAACTCGCAAAGTTGGCATACTACAAAAATTGCACTGAATTTATTTTAATCACACACGGAATTAGTCTTATTTCTAAACCAGTGTTAGTAAGTTTCGTTGAATTCTAAGTACAAATAATATCAATAGTTAATTTAAAGTATGTTAATTAATCACCTAACATGTACGTACTTATATGTGCATGTACTGTACCTGTATGCACTAATTTATTTTTAGGTAATTAAAACAGTTAGAAAGAAGGATCCATACTTGTTTATGAAGTGTACCCGATTTTGAATAAGTCCATTTGTCTTCTTCATCCAATATGTAATCAACTGCACTTTTTTCTGTACAGTTCCTAGACTAAATTATATTAGCAAATGTGGAATAGTTCAGGTCTATTAACCATTAATTATCTTTAGCCACATTATAAATTCTGATAATTACATCAAAATCCGTTACAGAAATATTTATATGGAAATCGATATTGGAGTTGCGTAATATGACAAAAATAGAAAAATGAATGGGTTGTATAATTATTGTGACAGATTAAACTTAAAAATGTTTTATTTGAATTAAAATTTGCGTGCATTTTTTTATAACTTTGTTAAAATTTAAAGTTAGAATCTTGAATAAAAGAAATTCCAAATTTCATGTGAAATGTTCAATTCTCATGATGGTGATTAACCAATAAAATTGTTTAGAACTTTTTGAAAAAGTGTTTATAGAGTAACTGTGTTTATATAAATTATTTTTTTATAATTTATTTTAGTACAAAGTATAATGATTTGTTTTATAAAAAAAAGCATTTTCTAGAAATCCTGAAGACATTCATGTACTCATAAAGCCACTACTATGATCAGAAAATGGTTGTATGATCCGCATGATTTGATCAGCATACTGAATAGACGTATATTTCAGTCAGGCACATTACCAAAAATGGCGTCTAAAGCGGAGTCAAATTCACGTGACCTTATATTTAATAATTTTCTCGACTAACTTTAGGGTGATGGTCATCCTATATTAGTTAAATATAAGCAAAATTGCCTTCCCGACATTTTTGATTAACCTACTAGGGATGGGGAAGTTTGGTTTGATTCGGTTTGGTTTAATTCAAATTTGATTGATGCATGATCTGCATAAGTAAGAATCCCTATAACCTACCCGAGGTAGGTTTAGATGGCCGTTTTTTGTATTTTTCGGGTTTTTGGTTTTTATTTTTTGGTTTGCTTCGCCGGCG
>CAJVQC010000927.1:0-11328 GCA_910592285.1 Racocetra persica
ATGTGTAAAACTGTGAGAGGAGCAGTTTTTCTTAAGCAGTGGAGGTATGTTTCTTTAATAAATTATTGAGATATGGGCGATTTTATAATGCTCGAATTTTTATTTAAGTTTGTGTAAGGGATTTACGGAAAGAGTTGTTTTAAACTTAGAACATTTTTTTTTAAATTTTAAATTTTACATATATATATATATAGACCAAATAATAGAGAGAAAGGAAAAGGTATCGCTGAAGGAGGTGTGATAGTTAGAGAAGAAAAATACATGAACTTAAATTTTGAAGAAGAGGAGTGGGTTGATTGGGATGAATTGGTTTTGAATAACACTAAGGATGGGAATAGTAGCTGTGGTCCGGGCTATAGAAGATTGTAGATAGATATAAAGTTGTCTTGTTATAGCAAATATTAATAAAATAATATACTTTAGAAAAAATTTTAAACTATAACCTTTATATATTACTTCTCTGTTTTTTGTAATTCTTTCAGGATCACATCTTTATAATTGAATTCAGTATGATTTGAATCTTAATTATTTATTTTTTTTATTTCGATTGTATTGCTTATATTCGATTTGTTATCATGATTCTTTTAGTAACATAATTCTTCAATTCGTGAGTAAATTCTTATTCATCTTCATTTGTCTTTTTAGACAATCCTAGATCTGAGATGTGGAATTGTATACTTTTACAAATCTCTTATCTTGTAAAATATTACTATAGCAAAAGTCTGTAAAAATATATCTTGGATTGTGTATAATTAACTAAAGTGCCATTAATTCTTTGTATACTATCTAACCAGATCGTAAAGAATATAGAGCTAAATTCTCCTTCATCAAATTTAATACTATTTGGCCTGATAGATACCATGCTCGATTAGTATTATCTTCTAAACCCAGCGTCTTATCTTCAAATTATAAGGTTCTATGTATCTGAATTCTTCAGTATCAATTAACAAGTAGTACACATATCAATATATTGCAATATAAATTCATATATTATTTTATTATCCACACATCTCAATATATTTCTTGTTTAGTGCTCTCAAAGAACTTTAATTTTCAAATAATTTCTCATATAGTAGATTTACTAAGATTTCTGTACGATTTGTTATGCGAAGCTAAGTTATTTATTGATTTGGGCTAGGTCTAGCTTGCAAGAGGCTTTCTTATTCTAATTTTGCTATTTTTCTTCGACAACGGATGCTCACGTGATCAATTATTTGGATATTAACTAATTGATTAGGAAGAATTCATTCTATTATATCATTGTAATTCTTAGCTTTAAGTTAAAATACAATCATCGACTTCTTTATTCCCATTTGTCTATTTTTATGTAGTCTTCTAAGAGTTACATATTTGGCCCCAATCTTTAAATATGTTATATCACTTGCAATTTGCTTTATTTCCATTATCTAGAATAGTATTGGTTTATTAAAATTTTTTTTTTTTTTTAATTAATAATAAATTTAACAAAATATATTAAAGTCTATTGTTCATGACGATTATTATGTTGTTATAACATATTGTTGTTATAAAATAGTAAATTTTAACTAATTCATATCCTTTTTTGTCTTTAATCTTTTTTTCATTTTCCTTATCTAGAATAGTACTTCTTTATTAACTTTCTATTTATAGGCATCTTTATTATATTCTTCTCTATGGTACGTAACTTATACATGCCTTTTTGGAGTACTTTATAGACGACGAAAGGTCCTTTCCATTTCGGATGCAACTTATAGCTCTTTGAATATTGTTAAGAAGCCTTGTATACTAATACTAGATCTCCTCTTTTTAATTCTTTTATAGGTAATATATCCTGATCATATCTTTTTTTTTGCACTTTCTTGTGCTTTTTTGACTCTTTTAATGGTGTTACTTCTTACTGTAAATAACACTTCTATTAATTTGAAAAGTCTTTGAAGAAAAGTTCTTTCTAATAACTCTTTATTTTCATCAAGATGAATTAGAAAATGGGCTTCTCTTCCATATACCAAGAAGAATAGAGAAATTCTCGTCGTGTTTTGCTTGGTGATTCAGTATACAAAAAGTACCGAAGATATTAGTGAGTCTTATTCTTTTATATTTGTGACCAATTTAGATATTGATTCACAAAGTGTCTTGTTAAACCTTTCTACTAATTTATTTGTCTGTGGATGATAAGGCGTAGAGTAATGGTGATTAATGGTGAATTTCTTTAGAAATTTATCTATTAAGTTATTTTGGAAATGTGTTTTCTTATCAGATAGCAAATATTGTGGACAACCATAGTGGTATACAATATCTTCGTATATGAAATCAGCTATTTCTTAAGTATTCGCATTCTTTATTGCTCTAGCTTCAGGCTATTTGGTCATGTAGTCTATAGCTACTACAATCAGTGTTGTGTAATCTAGTGGTCGGCTATAAATTTGCTAGTCATTGGTCAATTGGTCATTAGTTGAATTGGTCTGGTCAAATTGGTTAAAGAATATTGTTATACAAACCAATCAGACCAATTCAACCAATTTGACCATAGTCGAATTAGTCTAATTGGTCTGTATAACTATTACACAGACTGATCAGACCAATTTGACCAATTCGACTATGGTCAAATTGGTCAGATTGGTCTGATCGGTCTACATATATAATCATAAAATTCTAATTTTGGCTAACTAAAAAAAAAAACTTTTTTCGGCATTCTATATAGAAAAAATTTAGCAACTGAAACTTGAATAAATTGAATAAAAATTATTAATTTCAAATCCAAGCTTTATTAAATATATACATCCTTTTGCTATGTATTAATTGATAATTAATAAATAAATAACATTATTTTATTAGCAATCTACAATGCTTAAATCTTTCTTAAAAACAATCAACATAATAGTATTCCTCTTATTATTTGATACATATGAGCGAATATGCAGAATCTTGCAAGCTTATGCAATAGTGAACATAGTATCCCAAAAATTTTATAGAGTAAACTTGCTACAAAAAGTTTATATTTGTTGCCAAAATATTATATCGTGTTTTTGAATTTGACTATATAGTACTGCTAGATATATGAATTTAACACCCAATCTATGTCTTTGAACATAAACCAAACATCTTCCTAATAACAAGTTATGCTTTAGGGCTGTGATCACATGCTTTGGGGCTGCCCTGGTTGACTCTAACAATATATAGTCAAATAATATATTCTAGTAGGGCCCAAACATCAAATGAAATATCCAAGTAGAGCTTTATCCAATAAAAAACAAATAGATTTTGTCAGAAGCAGATGGGTTAGACACATGATTATGCATAATCACTATATCCTTAAAATTAATTAAGGTATAGTTTTAAATTATTAGGATCTAACAAGTTTGCCAGGGCAACTACCAAAAGTACGGGTCATATTATCTGAATCATCTACAGCCATATCTTAATAACCAGCATATTGCTTTTTTACATATTTTAAGAAATTTTCACAGCAATAAAACTGTATGCAGGAGCTAAATGATTCAACAATTTCTAAGAAATTATGTAGTGGCTATAACATCTTATCATGTGCCATACTTTTGGTAGTTACATTCTGGTGAATTCTGGATATAACTAAGCAGTTGTTCTGTATATTTAACTAATTAAATATAAAAAAACATGAGGTTCAACTTAAAATTTTGTGTTTCTAGCTTAGGCCCAATTCTACTAATTCGTTTATGTGAATATTTTGAACATATAGATACTCCTGCATAGTATTTGTCCAAAATTAATAGAAAATAGATTAAATTGTATAACACAATTTCCAGAAATCCGGTCTGTAAAAATTGGACTAACGGGTTTTCTCTTATTATTACTTATCTAGAAATATATTAGTCATGCAACCAAAATTGAGCAAATCAAGCAAAATTCAGGGCCAGAACAGGCTAGAATCCCCAAAGGCTAAAAATCTTAAAAAAAAAGTGATAGCTTATATGTTAATTGAAGTTGTCCATATAGTTGGCAGTATTATTGCTTAATAGCAGCATGTTTTAGTTTAAATTTTGGCCAATTTACTAAGTTCTAGTTACGTACTAATTTATCCCCCCTCAATATAAACTACTACAAATAGAAATCACACAGATTTATCCAATAAATCTGCTTAATTTCTATTAATAGCAACCTAATATGATATGCATCACCACAGAATTAACAGTAGTGCTTAGTATTAATCTATCTAAATATTATAGATTTTGGCAACGGCTTATATTATATAGCCTGAACTTTTAGTGGTTACTCTGGCTAATTCTCTAGATAGCAATGAATTTGGGTTTGCATCTAAATTATTATATGTTAAATATAAATATTATACTCTTATAGCTACATTAATTAGTTGTATGAAAAATTAATTTGTATTAGCCAATTTAGTCAAAGCACTATTTGGGCAAGTAATACAAGTCTAAAAAATAAAATCTAATACAAAAAATTGTTAATATACACCAATAATCTTTGTTTTTAATAAATGTGTAAAATTTGCTTTGTAACAAGTTCGTACTTCTGCAAAATAGCCCACTATGCAGAAAAATTCAATAATATTACAATAAAATAGATAATTTTGTTCTTTGCAGAAATAATGCATATTATCAATTCTTGACTAAAAATGAGTAAATTGATTCCTCTTCAAAATTATACATATAATTGAGCAATAATAATTATATTTTTGTAATAGACAAAATTTTCTATAAATTGTTGGTCATTCATGCGAACGAATGTGTATCAGCCCATAACTAATAAGTTCAATTCTTATCATATCACTATCATTATAAATAACTAAATCTTGAAAAATGTTAGAATTTCAATATTACCCTAGTATTGCTTATATTACCTGAGGTTTTATTCAAAACCTTCATTTTAAATTGATTAGTATCTGGATATATTATACTTCAGCAGGCTTATGTTGTAAAATATAAATTTTTAAAGTGCATATATACTTTGCACTTATAACAAGCAATCTAGATCTTTGAAAAAACCCATATTTGTTATATCCAGGTCTTAATCGTGGGGGTATTATTTTATGTGGATACTATAAGCTATATGGTAGATTAAAAAATAGAAAAAAACAATTACCTCAATTTAGTAGCACAAGATCGATTTAAATACTTGTTTCTTGTTTTTTTTTTATATTTTCTTTGTAAAAAAATAAATACATGACCGTATATACTGCTTCAATATTTTGGAAATGTTTAACATTAATCTAACGCTAATTAGCTTTTGAGCCAAACTGGTTTTATTCAGATCTGTTAGATCAATTATATAAAAGCTACAATAAATATTAGTATTAGAAAAAAAAAATGTCTCAACATCACTACTATAAGTTAACAAAATATATTCACATTTAAGATAAATTAGGTCCAGACCAAACAGCCAAGCAGGCTATTTGCAAAGCTTGTGAAAGTAATGAACAAATATTTGAAAAGGAAAGAAATGAAGGTCTTGAATTGTGGGAAATATATCAAATATATGGATTCTTTAATAGGTGGGATCATGTATAATGACACTGAAAACATTGTCCATACTGGCATGAATTTTGAATTGATGAAGACCAAGAAGTAATGATGTATAAAGACCCTGATGAAAATATGGCACGTAATGCTATTAATGTATTATGACGAGCAAGAGAGCAAAATAGTATAGCCATGTCTGTTATTTCATCAAACTCTAGAACTTCAAACATATTAGAATCGATGCTTGCTGATACTTTGAGCTTATTATACATAAGTGAAACAAAAAAATCCAAATCAAAAAAAAAACACCTATACTGATATATATATCATTCGTCCATTATCAACTATCTAGCAAAATAAATTTAATTATCTTCTCTTACGATTGGTGGTTCAGAATAGGCTTTCGCTTCGATTTGTTGAATGTAGTATGCTTCATAAATTAGTTGATTTTTTTAACCCAACCGTTAAAATTTTAACTCTCAAAATGCTAAGCATTAAAATTCTTATCGAACATATAGAAAAATTAGAAAAAAATAAAATTTCCAAACTCTCTGAATCACAGGAGCCGATTACAATTATATTCGATAGTTGGAAAAATATACATTGCCAGAAAATTTTAGGTGCTGTTATTCTCTCTGTAGCAAATCAACTACATATATAGGGTGCCGAGAATATTAGCAATCAAAAACAAAAAACCTCTGATATATTGAATATAATTAATGTTTTTTTGAAGCATGCTAATAATCAGAATCTTAATATGGTGGCAGTGATTATAGATAGTGCTTCAGCATATGCCTCCACATGATATGTATAGATAAAAATGCTAAAAAAAGTTATTTAGTCTTGTATCATGAAGTAATATATACATTTACTTACCAGACACAAAATACGATTACAAAAGCATGATATTATATTTTTACCATATTTTGTGCACTAGACAAACCTGTACATTGATAATATTTTCAAAATTTTGTCTAAATATAGGCAAATACTAAAGCAGGCAATTGAAGTCGCATCATATTTTACTAACCAAAGGCATTCAAAAGCAATATCATTACTTTGTGATGAGTAGCAGAGGGTTTACAAGGCACTTATAGCTTTGTGCTTCTAATAACTACTCATTGGAACTCGTATTATTATTGTTTTGCGACACTTTTAAGAAGCAAATATGCTTTACAATTATACTCAATTTTATATACAAACTCTTCTGAGTTATCAAATAAATCTCGAGCTGCTATTAATAGTAATCGATTTTGGATATGCCTAGACGAATTAGCAAAACATATTATGCCTTTTGTCAGCATCTTAGACTATCTTTAACGTGATGCAGCCAATCTTTTTGATGTTACTTATGCTTTCAGATATGTAACACAGCAATATGAAAATGTTTTAAATGGATTTGGTTATCAAATGCAACAGAAACTTGAAAAAAGGTAGTCTGATTGGGAACAACCTCTTCTTTTCTTAGCAATTATCTTTCATCTGCAATATCATGTTCAGATTTTGTGTAATGCTAATTTTTTTTTTTTGAACAAAAAATGAATTATATCAAATATTATGATGAAGTGTGGTTTGGTGTAAAGCCACGATATATTACTCTAGAATTAACTGAATATTATATAAAATATGGTATATTTAGTGATGAACAGTTTGAAAACACTATTGAAGCTATCTTAGCAACAAATGCTACAATAAATAATATAGATAGGCTTGCATTATTACAATATTAGGAATTTGTGGTGATTGATCAAAAAGAAATTAGTAAAGTCACCTACAGGTTGTATAGTATAAAAGTTAATTTGGCACCATGTGAGCGTCTTTTCTCTCGAATGGGATGGTTTCAAAATCCAAAATGCAATTGCCTCAAAGTAAGTAACAATTAAGATTGTATTACAAAAGTTACAATCTTACACAATACATATATTTTTATATAAATTTTAGTAAATCAGATTTTATATAATTTTCATAACATTATATATAATGCTAAATATATGATCTGAATTGTAACTTCTCAATTGCTAAAAATTTGATCTTAAAAATTATGTCATATGTTCAAAATTACAAATTACATGAAATTAATTTACTGAAACTTAATATAAAATTACATAAAATTATGCAAAGATATTGTAAGTTTACATCATAGTAACAATGTATTTAGAATTTTAAAATTTACATTTAATAAACTTATCTTGTCACAGCTACAAACAATCTTTAAGATGTCACAAGTCGTAGCTGAAATAGCATGGGAAGAACACTTAGAGAATACTAAAAAATTTGCCAATCTGTCACCATCAATCGTATTACTAGTCCATCCAATAAACTGAATGTTGATCCAAGCTCAGCCAGTAAAGTGAACGTTGAATCAAGTTTAGCAAACAACTCAAACACTGAATCAAATTCAGCAAATAGATCGAGCATTGAATTAAGTAATGAATTAAATAATCTCAATATACTTGGTCAAAGCAAAATTGTGCATGATGCTAATGAAATGTCTAATTATGATAGTTATGATAATTATAATAGTGATGATAATTACAATAGTGATGATGAACGTGCCAACGATAAAGATGAGGAAATAACAAACGAAGAATCTATTATCAAAGAATAGGTCAAAGTTGATGATAATAAAAATAATAATAACATGATGATCATGGTGATGAGAATGAGAAAGCCAAAGAATTAAGCACAATTTCTTTTGAAACTACTGACCTGTACAATTGTCATCCAGCTGAATATAAAGATTCAAAAACTGAACTTAAAATCTTTTCGCGAAAGATTTATCACAACTGTTATATATTTGTGCTCTTTAGCAGTATGTTGAAGATAATTCCACAGTTCCTAACACTAGGAAATAAAATATTTTATTATTATACAAGATGTAAATTGCATTTTTTTTTTGAAAATTTGCTGTAATAAAAAAATTGCTATTAACTTCGGTCTTCACCTTTCTCTTGCTGTTGCATTGTCTGGTTCTTGATTATTTGCTTTGTTCAAAATATATAATGCTTTCAGTTCCTGCTATTGCATTCTATAGATTCTACTACATCTATATATGATTTAGAAAAGGTTCTTGGAAGATGAGCAAATAAGTAATAAATATTCAAAGTAAACTACAAAGAATTAGAAAATTAGCGAACTTGATACTTAGTGACGTATTCGCAAAATTAAATTAAATTATACAGACCAATTTGACTGTATTAACCAATTAGACTATGGTCAAATTGGTCAGTTTGGTCAGTTTGGTTTATATAACAGATTGTCTGACCAATTTGACCGATCAAACCAATGGTCAAATTGGTCAGATTTGTCAGATTGGTCTGTATAACCAAATTATTTAACCGATTTGACCAGTATTAAGGTACCTAGACCAGACCAGTTATTAGTCATATTGGTCTGGTCAAATAGTCGAATTGGTCTGGTCAAGCCAACTCTGACTATAATGTACCTGTTACCTTTTGGAGTTACAGGTAACTTACTAACTATATCAATTCTGATTTTGTAGAATGAAGCTTCTACTAGTATAGGATATAACAGAGGTCTTGCTAAATTCTTGCTTCTTCTTTGACAGACATCACAGATACAGACAAATCTTCGAAATATTATTATATATTTGTGGCCAATAATATTTGTCACGAATTTTATTAAACATTATATCGATCCCGAAGTGTCCTCCTAACAGGTGAGTATGGATTAGAAATAGGATTGGTTCGATCTCATACTTTTAAATAACTCTTAATAAATGATTAACCTTATGTTTGTCTTTTTGTAAATTAATCCATTTTTGACTTCAAAGAATTTACTTTGCGCTTGTATGTTTTGTTGTTCTTAAGAAGTTAATATATAGGGTAATGTATGTTCTGTAAGGAATATCTTCAATAATTGATATCAAAGTGGCTCTATCTTTGAATTTTGCCAGAACACCAACTATCTGAACTAGATTTATCTTTATATCAGATTTGAGTTTGGATATTTTGAATATTTCTTTTTTTTTTTTTTTTTTTTTTAACTTAAATTCTTTTTCAAGGTAAAATTTCTTTTTAAATCTTTTGATTTGATTCCTATATTTAATTAAAACCTTAAACTAATAAATTTTAATTACACTAATCAGGTTCAATTTTGTACAGTATTTATTTATAGTAGCTAACTCTGCTAGTACTAGGCTAAATATACATCTGACAGGTCTAAATGCACTCTCAATTTTTGTGTAGTACCTATTCTAGCATAAGCTCTGCTAGTACCAGGCTAAATATACAACTGATAGGCAGAGTACCTCTCTCTTTTTTTTTTTTTTTTTTTCAGTTTAGTGTAATTCTAATTAGTTTTAATTTTTTCTTATTATTATTATTATTTTTTTTTTTTTTTTTTTTTAGATGGAGTTTTATTTGATTGCTATTTGGTTTTTTAAAAATTAATGTTTGTATTTTTTTAAGTGTACTTTTATTTCACTTCTTTTTCTTTTCTTAGATACATTTTTAATAAGATATCAATATTGGAATGTTTTCTTCCTGCCCGATATATAATAGAGTAATCGTATGGTTGTAACCTTAAGATCCAACAGGCTCTTTTCCCTTTTCCCTTTTGGTTCTGAGATATGTAACTATTTGAGGGTGGCGTGGTCCGTAATTAAGGTAAAATGTTTTGTATCTAAATAGTAATGAAAGTGTTTTACAGCCCATACTATGGCTAAATATTCTACTTCTGGGGTTGAGTAATTTCGTTCCATCTTTAAAAGTCTCTAATTTGCATAAGCTACCACATATTCTTTGTGGTTTTTATCTTTTTGGGCTAATCCCACACTGGAAGCATCGGTATGTAGATAAAATATTTCTTTGAAATCTGGGCATCTTAAGATGAGTACTATTATAAGATATCTTTTTAATGTTTCAAAGACAATTTGCTGATTTTCTTCCTATCTGTAGGGGATATCTTTCTCTAATAATTTATGAAGTAGTTGGGCTATCATGATGAATCCTTTTATAAATCGACAATAATAGGATGCTAGTCCTATAAATCCTCTCAATTGTCGAAGATTTTCTGGTATTGAGAAATTTTTTACTTTTTTAGTTTTTGATTCATCTGGTCTTACTTTTTCCTTGTTTATTATATAGCACAGATAATGAATCTCAGATTTAAAGAAGAAATATTTTTTCAGATTTAATTTCAATTCTGCCTTTCTTTATTTGTCAAAAATAATTTTTAAATGGTTTAAATATTTTTCGAATAATTTTGAGTATATATTTATATTACCAAGAACTTGATTCATCAACCTTTAAAAAGTTCTCAAGGCATTACAAAAACCAAACAGCATTACTTTAAAAGTATAAGTACTGTATTTCGTAATGAATATTGTTTTTTCAACATCTTTCTTGCTAACTCCAACTTGCCAATATCCACTTATCAGATCTAGTGTGGAAAACTACTTGGCCATTTCAAATATATTCAAGAGGTCAGTAATATGAGGAAGTGAATATGTATCCTTTTTAGTAACTGTGTTTAACTTTTTATAATCCTTGCAGAATCATAGTTTACCATTTTTTTGGTACTATAACTACTAGGGAGGCCCAAGGACTGTTTATCTCTATTATTAGTCCTTGTTGTTTCAATTTATTTATTTCCTTTCGTATGAATTCATTTTCTTTATAGGTGGTCTGATAGTATCCTTGCTTAATCAGAGCGATATCACCTGTATTAATATTATGAGTCATAATATTCATATGCCTCATATTTTTAATACTTAATGCAAATAGGGTTTTTTCAGTAAGCAAAAATTCTTTTGCTTTAATTTGTTGTTGAAGTATTAATTCTTCATTATTAACTATTTCTTCTATTAACTCCTTTATAGATTTTTCTTTATCCTTGTCTTTTTCATCTTTCTTTGTAGGCACCTCTTCTA
>CAJVQC010000928.1:0-11325 GCA_910592285.1 Racocetra persica
TTGGTCAATTTTAAGTGCGGCGGTCACATGACTTTTTTAAAATCGTCATATCTCAAAAAAGTAATAAAATTTTTGGGATGCATTTAAGTGTATCAAAAAAGTAGGTGCAGGTGTATCAAAAATGAATGTTTTGCGTCCATAGTATATTTAGATAGGTTAGGGTCATGTGACTAGTACGTGTCCGTAGACTTTCCGAACCTAAATTAGGGTTAGTGTTAGGGTCAGGTGATAGTATAGTTTAGGCCGATTTTTTAGTGCTAGTAAACAAATGCCGTCATTGCATGATTCATGTGATGTGATTAACACGGGGTACTATTCTTCAAGTGTCCCATGATGTTTTCCACAATAAATAGATATCTCAATAGGGAAACTATGGGCATATCTGGCCGAAAACAATGTTCAGTTAAATGATTTAAATTAGGTTAGAGGGTTAGTTTAGGGTTATGACAAAGGTAAATATTATAAATAAAATTGCTTTGGCATTTTTAATTTGCCTCGGTGAGCTATTAGTCACCTGAGTAGAAGTTGGGATCAATTGAAAAGTCACCACTCGAATCTTTTACAGTTGTTATCATAAACTTTGAGGCAACTGATAAATGATTTTTTTGGCAGATTCAATTAAGTTAGTGATCTTGGTATAATGGATTCAATATGTAATTTAAGATCAGGCGATTAAGGCTACACAAAATCAAATGTTCATTTTGCATTACTGTTAAATGTTCGTTTTGCATTACCTGCTAATCAGATTTCTCAAAATCTCTCTTTTTTTTACAATAACAATTTGCTTAAAAAAAAAATAATAATGAATCTAATTCAAAAATTAATATTTATTTAATCAAAATATGTATATCAGAATATTTCGGGTAATAGACAGTAATAACAGATTTCAGGAGATATGGTAATTTCCTTCTATTATAAAATGATACAAATATATATATCATTTATGAGATTTAATTGGTTGAATCTAATAATTTATCGGGATGATACTGATATTTCAACTTATTTGTTTAGCGATTTAGGGTTAGAGTTTGTAATGAAGAGTATAAGTTATCATTATGTGGATTTAGTATATTTCAAATTAAGACTGCGGGTTTGCACACTTCCATAATTTATTAAACTACAAATCCTCAATATGATATTTTAGCATCATTCTGACATTAAACATTAATACAGTTAAATAATGCTTTCATATTTAAGCAAAATGAAAATGGTGATCCATCATTCCATAAAATTAAAAGTGTTTCATATAGTTTATAAGCTTTTGCTGAGCTGAGCAAAACGTGCATAACACCAACAAAAATGCTCAAACATATGTTATTGCATATATGTTAGAAAATATAATTTGTTTAATATAGAAATACAGTATAGTTATTAATAATGTATTCCCCTCTTTGGGTTTTTTGGCCAAAGAAATTGATAATTGGAACAGGCTTCTGATTTCATATTGTAGATCATTTTAACCAAAGTGAATACAATGAAGCTATATTTATAGATCAGTTTGACCAAAAACCAGTAGCTACGTATGATTGATTATTTCTTTTCTAATTAGCAATTTTAAAAATTAGCGTTAGGTCTGGATTCACAAATTTAGTGTGAATCCCTAATATAATAATAAATCATCCTATTATTATTCCCATTCTTAACCGATTTTTGATCCAAAATTTCCAAGAGCAATTCTAACAGAATTTATATCTTGCTTTCTTTAATAGTAAATTACTATACATATGGGTCGATCGAACTCAACTATTTTGCTAAAAAAGTTGTCCCAATTTATGTTAGGCTTGGATTGATTTGTAGATAATATTTGCCAGAGGTAAATAGTTGGCGAATTTTGCCAAACTAAATTGCCGTATAATATCTATTATTGAGAGATATATGATTGTCGAATTGTTTTTTGAAAAGGAATATATGTCTTATAAGTCTATTACTAAGATACTAATTTTCAAATCCTAAAATTGATAACAGGTTAATTCATATGCTAGTACAACTACATGTCACTCTTGTACAGTTCAGCATACTTTTATAATAGAACTTGAGATCATTTGAACAAGTAAATACACTCTCAAGAAAGCCTTAGAAATTAAAAGACTTTGACTATATAAAGATTCCTGAGAATATGAATCTATTAATTAGATTAATAACAAAAAAAAATCGACTGCTCAACCGAACTTTGAAGTGCCAGGTAATGCAAAATGAAAATTCAACTTTGCGTGGCCTAATATAAACATTATAAGACTATGTACATACGCATATTTCTGATTGAATAAAGAAATAATATTTCAAGAAGCAATAATTGCAACAATCCAGAAAGCTTACCAGTTCGAAAAATTAAAGATTTTTAAGTCTGATTATAAACATTTTCAAAGATATATCGTTGTATTGAAAAACCTCTGTAAAACTTTTTCGATAAAACTGATTAGAATCTTGATTTTTTGCTTACATCCACAGGTTACTGATGCTACCTTATATGATTGGTCATGATTAATGATCGATCATATCGATATTGATTGATATAATTTTGATCGATCATATAATTTTAACTGAATATAATTTTTGATCGGTCGATCAAGATTATATGATCGATCAAAATTATATGGTCGGTTAAGTGATCATAATCGATCAATCATGTGTGTGATCGATCTCCATCTGGCTGGGGGATTTCGGAAGCGATCTGTAATGTGTAACCGAGGACAGTCGCTTCTGGATCAATACTACACAAATGTAGTAACAGTGCTTGTTTTCCTAATTATAATAAAATTCTTAATCAAAAAGTTCATATCGCTCGAGATATGATATCATCTCGTGCAACTCTTACGAAACCGCAGGTGAAATAAAGTTGCCATGTTGCGCGATGTACATCTCTAATTTCCACCATGGAAATTTGCTATTTTCACCATGCTTTTCACATGACTTTCAGCTGCATAAACATGACAAACATATGACAAATTACGTTAAAATGGTGATTCCTTAAATAAAATAGATTTTTAATTGACAAATACATATTTTTTTCTGTACGTTGAAACGGTCGAAATTACCCTCCCCGATATAGTACCATCCGACGTGTACAAGAGTTCGATTTATTTTATTTTTTTTATTTTCATAATTTTTTTTTTTTTTATTTTTTGGAAGCGATTAACAAAATCGACAAATAGTATCGAAAAATATTATCAAGTAAATAGTGTCGAAAGCCCACCTTCAATAAAGAAATAACTCTTAGAATTCAAAACCTTCGAAATAAGAGTAAAAGTGTCTGTCTCTAACCTCCCTTTGTTCAAAAATCGTTCGTGTGACTATCGAATATCGTTTAGTAAGAGGGAGAAATTGTATTAGTAATACAAACCCTTATACGTAGATCCTCAACGTCATTATACCTGATTTGTGATCCTGTGATACTGTGACCTTGTACCACGGCCAATTTCGATCACGAGACCAGCCGCAGTACCTACGAAAAGAAAGAATTATTAGCGAAGGTGTTATAGAGAATAAATTACTTAATACGAAAGAAAAAGAACACCTATCTAAATCCAACACTATCGCTATAACCAAAAGAACTCGGACCACGCCTCGATCGAGCCTTACCAATATTAGGGTTTGGTTATTATTGTTATAGTGTTCTAGTTTGAATAGTTTAGTTAGTATTAGTGTTTGTAGTGAGTTGTCATATTTTGGCTTAGCAACTTTTCCGACGCAACTCACACATTCTCAACGTACGTACGATACATGTTAAGTAATTTACTGTATATAGTTTAAAGCAAAGTCATAATTCTTATCACATTACATATGGATTTTGTTATACAGTCTAACCTCTCTACAGTCACACCCTTGGTTCCAAGAAATTTCGTGCTTATAAAGAATTGTGCTTATATAGAGGTTAAATTCCTTAAGTTTTATATAAGCTAGTTTTATAAATTAGTGTGATTATAAAAGGTTGTGACTGTATGGAGAGTGATTATATGGAGGGCAAACTGTAATATGATCTGGTAATTTATTAGTCTTTAAAAGACCTCTAAATTTTGTGAACAATAATTTGTACTTTGAAAATCTTTCTTTGTACCAATACCGTTTCGATAAAATTGAGTAACATTATTCATTGCTTCTTTAATACTCATGTCAGCAGATTTTTTTATAGTATTCAAATGCTTTATTATAATCTTGATCGGTCCCTTCCATTTTCATAACATACACCAACCCAACACATTCCACCAGCATTATCCAAATCAGCTGATTTATTATAATAGTGAAAGAATTTCCAACCAGCTGCTCTCGTTCAGGTCTTGTTTTTTATAAGGTAAAATCCAATGCACTAAATAGATTTCTATTTAGGACAGGAGGAAACATACCCGATCCAAACTTAATCCCACACCTGGTGTGCTACACATAAAAAATCATTTCACAATGGTGGGTCACTTAACCACCAATGTTATAAATATAATCCTTCACGGTTTGGATCAGGTACGTTTCCTCCTGTTCTAAATAGATTTTGATCTGAATTCAATCGTATGCAGTATAGTTAGTAATCTCGACATGAAAATTTTCTCACCATAATTTTATGATGCATGAAGTCATTCGTGCAGCATTCATACATAAATCATTTTTATTTATCGGAAAAAACAAGTTCGTTCCAAAGAGAAAATCCAAACTCCACTATAATTCCCATACTAACCTTATAAGTCATACAATTAAAATATTTTTATCCCTGAATAGGTCGTTGGAATCAGTGTTGGCTTTTTTAGATCATATTAATAAATTTTATATGTCATAACAAGTCATAAGCCAACATTGGTTTTAATAGATTTGAAAGAAAATATTTATATAATCACAACATAATAACCTTAATTAATTAATTGCATTTTAGAAAGATGAGTCAAGATCTAAACGAAATTGATGATAAAAAAATTCGTGAATTTTGGATTAAGAATATTTGCAATCAAGAAAAATTTAAAACTAAAGAAATTTATGATTTCATTATCGTGGGAGCTGGTACTGCTGGATGTGTGCTTGCTAGAGAATTGATTCATGGTATTCCGAATATTAATGTCCTAGTATTGGAAGCTGGAGGTCCCGATACTTATTCTAATGGCCTAATTAATTTGCCTTGTGCTTCTTTTAAGGTGATAAACATCTACTGCTAATGTTTTCATAAATAGTGTGATATTTATTATCTTTCGTATTAATTAATTTGCTCATGTTATTTCTGTTACATAGGCTTTCAAAGTAAGTGAAAATGACTGGGGATATATTACTGAGGAACAAAGAACACAAAGTTTTATAGACCCTACCAAAGAAATATTAAGAAAGGGAGCCCCTTATGTGCGCGGAAAGATCTGGGGAGGAAGTAGTTCATTGAATACAATGGTTTACATGTAAGTTTCACAAAATTACAAGTTTATTTTATTTATTATATAGATATATATATGTATTAAAAGGTTATATCGTTAATTTTAGGCGTGGTCAGGCAAAAGGGTATAATGATTGGGCGGCACAAGGTCCTGAGTACAAAATTTGGGATTGGGATCATTGTCTAGAAGGTATAATTTTACCGCATTATTTCAATTTAATCTTGAATCATCTGATTTTACTCAGAAATATATATATGTTTTCTCATAAAAGCATTTAAAGCTGTAGAAAATAATTCACGAAAGAATCCTGATGAAAAATTTAAAAAATTTCATGGATTCGATGGTTTACTTCATGTGCAAGATAACCAAAATGGGAATTATGATATTATGTCAGGTTTAATTGATGCTGCAAAAAACCTTGGAATTCCTTATAATGATGATTTTAATGGTGAGAGACAGAATGGTGTTGGAACTTTCCAGGTGCCTTTATAATAAAATTTTCTAGTTTACATATCAACTTCGCATTTTTTTCATTATTTTGATTATAAATCATATATATAGTTTACAATAAAAGATGGAAGAAGATGTTCTTTGGCTGAAAGTTATCTAAAAGATGCATTAAAAAAAGTCGAATTATATCCAGATTCGAAAAATGATGGTTTCGGAAAAGTTTCATCAGTAGATGTTAGGTCATTTGCTCACGTCCTAGATATTATTTGGGATGAGGAAAATAAAAAAGAAAATGTTGCAATCGGCGTAAGATATTTTTGTAATGCTGTTGTGCGTAAGGCTTTTATTGCACCAAAGGGAGAAGTTATTCTTTGTGGTGGTGCTATTAATAGCCCTCAGGTAAGAATAACTATTAATCAATCGTTATAATGTTATATAATCATAAAACTTTTCCTGCTTTTTTTTCCCCAAGATCTTAATGCTTTCCGGTATTGGACCAAAAGAAAATTTTGAATCAAATAATATAAAAGTTCGTAAAGAACTACCAGTTGGAAGAAATTTATTAGATCATCCGAGTTGTTTGATCGTTGCTAAATCGACTCCAAATACAATCAATCATTGGAGTAATGGAGCTGAAGTTGGAATAATCCATAAAGCTAACGTTGAAGGGAAGATTCCTTGTAAAGATGACTTCTTTGATGAGAATCCTGATATTCAGATTCATGGCATGCATTCGTTAAAATACGAATTTATATAATTATGTTTATTAATTGATTTAATTTAATTGACTTAATGTTATATAAATAGCGACCCCGTACATACCTGATTTAATAGATCCCTCAATAGAACTTTATAACAAACATAATAAATTCGATGGGATTATTTTATTACCTGTTCTTAACGTTCCATCAAGCGCTGGTTATCTAGAACTTAATAGTAGTAATCCATTCGACCAACCGAAGATATTCTCAAACTATTTTAAAAAGTCTGATGATTTATATAGAATGATTAGCACACTTAAATTATGTCGTGAAATACTTAAACAACCACCACTAAGCACTGTTTATAATGTTAAAGAAATTGGAATTAATGATGAATTTGGTCAATGGTGTACTAATGGTGATGATATGAGTGATGAAGATTGGGAAAGTTTTATTTTGACTAAGGCATGTATACAATTACTTTTTAATATTGCAGATGAACATATTTATACAAAAAGTTCTTATTATCATCTATTATCATCTATTATCATCTTTATATTATTTGTGCTTAGCCCTCGTTCTCGTTCCATGCAAGTGGAACAGTAAAAATGGCTCCAGAATCTAAAGATGGAGTAGTTAATCATCGACTTCAAGTTTATGGTACGAAAGATCTTCGGGTTGTTGATGCCTCGATATTTCCATATATACCAAGCGGAAACCTGAATGCACCTGCAGCTATGGTTGCTTGGAGAGCGAGTCGATTAATCATTGAGGATTATATGGAAACATCTTAAAATGAAATATAAACTTCCTTGTTTAGCTACATAGAAATATATATTTCATTCATAATAATGAATGTCTTTGGTTCTTATCCTATTTAGATTAAACTTTGATTATAGTTATAATTATTTGAATCTACTACTAAAAAATAATCTAAGGATATTTCAACCATTCATTCGGATGTCTTTTATGTTCAAACCATTTTATTAAGCCTTTGTTTTATTACAAATAAATTGCATAATTAAACAATCTTTACAAATCCAGGTAAAACATTAAATATTAAGAAATAGGATTTAAAAGATAAAATATAATACATATAAAATGTTTTAAGATAATTGTTTAAATTATATTATAATTTGTGATATTGTTATTTAATTTATTAGGTATATAATTTAAATATGATTAAATATATTTAAGCAGTAAAATCATATAAACAATTTTAATACCAATCCATAATAAAGTATTATATGTATGTTAATATACTAAGTATACCATTTCTTGTTGAAGTTTAAAACTATAGTAATAAACTGAAGCTGCAGCTCTATAAAACGCCGCCGTTTTATTACCTGTTGTCAAATAATGACAACTTCCCGCTATTCTCTTGCATTATCAGTTGTTTCTTGCACATGACGTTTCTAAAACTTCATTAATTTTTATTTAACCTTTTATACATATAATATCTATAAGTTCGCTACACAATAAATTTAGCGAAATCTTTTAAATTAATTGATAGAGGATTTCAAAATTAACAAATAAGTACAAATAAGTAGTGCATTTTAAAAATAAATAAGGTTGTTTCTGATTTTAATTTGAACACTCAACATATACATATGTACAGTATTATCAAGCCTAAAAAATTCTATTATCTTCTAATCATATTCAGAATTTTTGATTTTTATATAAAGGTCATAATGAAAGGTTTCAGAATTAAAATGCGAGAATCTAATTTCAGTTTCAAATAAGCGATGCATTAACGATAAATTTGAATTGATAACCTTGTTATCAAAAAGTTTACTAATTTCATGAAATGAGGCGTTAATTTGATTTATTTTTGAAATCTCTCAATACTTATAATTTTACACATATTAAACCATTATTTAATACACATACTATAGCTTTATATTATTAAAAATACATGCCATTTTGGTTATATCGACGTTCTCCAAAACAAAGGAAGTCAGTTTAACAAAAGGTATTATCATATTAAGTATATAGGTTTAAACTTTAAAATATCCAGATGTTAATATAAAGTGACAAAAATAAACCGTTTGTTATTACGGCTAAAACCTTTTTTGATTGACTAATATAATTTTGGTTTGTGAGCATCATGGAGCAAGTTGCTGAGCAAGACTACCCCAAGTCAGCAAGCACATCCCTGAGCATCTCATAACATTCCTATTTTCTTACAATATTCTTATTTTCTCACAAAAGTTCTCATTTTTTCACAGCATTTCTAAATTCGTTTTTATTTTATTTTATTTTATTTTTTTTTTAATTTATATAGTATAACAGTTAATAATACTTATCATTAATATTCCATTTATTACATAGCTCGGTCAAGAGAAATGTATAATGATCTGTCCTTATAATTATATTAAAAAAATTAATACTATAATACTTATCATTAATTTTAAAGCATTTAATAAACTTTTAAATTCTTTTTTTAGAGAAATATAAAACTGTAAACACATATATTGTAGAACGGTTAAATTAATTTTTATTAAAAGTTTTTTTTTTTTTTACGAACCTGACAGTTTTGCATTAAATCATCACCGGGTATCGACCATTCTTCTCAATAAACTTTTATTTCTAATACGTACTGTATAACAGGATTTATTCATATCATAAATGCATTAAAATATTAAAATATTCATTATTACTAAATACTTGCATGACTTTAGCTGAAAAATTTATTAAAAAGTAGAAGTACATGGAAACATTTTAAAGTTATTAGGTGTTGTTAAATTAAAAATGCATGTACACTCATTGTGAAAAATAGAATTAAAAAGTGCTAGAGCATAAAAAGAGGGCAAACGGGAAAAGGAGAACTTGTTTAAGCACTTGCTAACGACCCTTAGCAGTAGAGAAATAATAAGTTAATAGCCAACATATGTACTTCTAGTATGAGAATTTAATAAAATTTGTACGCATCAAAGCGTTTATAAAAAAAAAAAAAAAAAAAAAAAGAAAGCATGTAATTACTTTTATTTTTGAATATGGTTACGATGGAACTTCTTCATCAGTATTTAAAACAAAATTCTAAAATAATAAAACGGAATGATAAATTATGTCTTGTAAAGCAAATTGTTAGTACTATAAAATGCTTGCATGAAAATGATATTATTCATGTCAATTTTGTATTTAAATTAATTTATTATTTTGCTTTTTTGTTAGCGTTTTAATACTAAAGTTTTTATCCAGCAGCTTACTATGATCGTACTACCGAGTAATTTTGGTGGTGATTGCATCATCATCAAATAACTTCGCATATCGTAAATGTGTACAAGGTTGGCGGCGAAAACTAAATTCTTAAAATTCGTTAAGGTTAAGGTTAGGGTCAAAGTTAGGATCTAGAAAGAGATAGTTTATATTGTAAAATTGTTCAACGAAAACTTTTTGTTAGAGTACAAAAGGTGACTTATTATGCTGATTTTTGAGCTTTGAGCAATTTTTGGCAGAACGAACGTTTGTTTTGAATCTTCCAGATCGTGTTACGTTACACCTAATCTTGAAATCTGATTCGTAGGATATCTGCGCCACCTACCTTGTACACATTTACGATATGCAATAACTTCGTTATTTGACGATAACGCATTATCATCGAATTATTCTGTTGGTTCGGTCGTCGTAAGCCACCGGATAAAACTGTTATTGGATGCTACGTACGCAGCCAGATAAAATGAACCATTTACAAATAATTCTGTTATTGGCTACTTCGCATCTAATAACTACATACAGTATACCCTCCCAAATCCGATATGCATGGTGGGCAGCTTTTGTGTTATCTGGTTTAAAATACTAATGGCACACTGGGCACATGTTTATAACCAAATATAATTGGCTAGATTATATCAAAAAGCTCGATTATATTACCTGACAAACCCGATATCTTGAATATCGGTTATCAGAAATGGCAGGTTATCAGGTTTGAATTATGGAACAGACATGGTGGATCAATTTTTTATCGGTTATCGGTTTTGACAGGATTAGTGTTACAAATCGAAAGTTGAAAAGATCGATTAGTTAGGCTTGTTAACTACTAATCGATTGAACCTTTAAGACACCAACTACTAATCGATTTATTGCGGTTTGCAAAATTATGTGAAATTTGAAGATCAATAAAAAAAAAGTAATCATTTGTAAAAATTTGATTGGATATTTTAATGCGCAACACCTATTTTTGCAAATATTTACAAAATGATGAATATGCACCTTTTATTTCTATAAAAAATAATAAAATTTTTACAAAATAATAGATACGCAAATTTTGTCTAATCTAAAGTCAAAAAAAAATGTTGAAGAAATCGGAAATCAGTAATCAGATCTTCAAATTTCACATAATTTTGCAAACCGCAATAATTGCAAATATTACACATACACACATATATGATATATATTTATATAAACAGAAACTCCTGCAAATCACTTTTACCAAAACTGAAATAAGAAAAAAAAACTTTCAATGCAAAAAACTCCGCAAGCTACTAAGTAAACTTTTTCAGCTTTTCCGGAAAAAATTAAAAGTTGTCTAACTTGTACAAAACTACCCATCGGCAGTCACTACTGGCAGAAACAAGAACAAGTAGCCCGTCAACAAACTTCCCACCAGCAAATGGAAACGGTCCTATGGACTCTCCAACTCCAACTCAAACAACATCCAGCAATACTATGTCCTACCACAAACCAACTACCCCAACAACACCCAGAAAATTCTGCGATAATAAAACTCTTAAAAAGTTGTTAATACTGGGGTTAGCAATTATATTAGTGTTTGTTATTGATGTAATATATAGTAAAATCGCTCAAGGAAAACTTTTTGTTAGAACACTAAAGAT
>CAJVQC010000929.1:0-11324 GCA_910592285.1 Racocetra persica
GTGAATTGTGCAGGCCAAAAAAAATCATTTATTTAAAGATTTTGAATAGTAGACCAAACGAATGTTTTGTTTTGAATATTCTTAATTGTGTTATATCAAATTACTATTCGTGCGTTGATCATCACGTGGCGAATTTTTGATAGCAATACTCGAGTATCAAAAAAGTATGGAAAATTTTAGAATACATCTGGAGGTATCAAAAAAGTAGGTGCAGAAGTATCAAAAATGAATGTTTTGCTTCCGGCTCCGAAATTTGATGTGGTAAATCACGTGATCGTAGAATCGTGACTTCGAACAATCTACATTTTGATAATTGAGATAAGGTTTAAGAGTCACAAGCAGTGTTATAAATTCAAAAAATTTTTATTGGCACAAACGCAAAAAAAAATATGCAAAAAAAAAGAAATTTATATGCACTTTATATATACAGAGAGCGCTGATATATACACAAATTTAAATCTATAATCATTGGTCACAAGTGGAATATTTCAACGAAAGTGATGCAAACACAAAGCAAAGAAAGTTCGTGGAGAATTCTTGCAGACGATGAACTTATGTATTAGAATAAAATAAAATTAGAAAAGAGTAAACCCTATCCTGTCCGTGATAAAGATAAATTCTGCAAAAATTCTGCGATTTGGCCAGAATTATATAAAATCGGTTGGCCGAAATTATGATGATTGCAGACCGTAATTTTAGCAAAAATTTATTCCGTGATTTTTCTACAAAGCAGAAAATCATCGTCCCTGCAGTTAGATTGTGAAAATAATAGATTAAAGTCTTTTCCCTTCCACGATGATATGAAAGATATAAAAGAGTTGTATTTTCTCCTTTGACAAGAATAAAAACCTCACGGTAATAATAAAACTATTAATGAAATTGCTTAAAATAAAATCCTTATCACTCGAAATTATTAAAACGAACGTTTGTTTTGAATTTTCATGATCATGTTACGTTATGGTACACCAAATTACGATCATCTATTGCAGTCCGAGAATATACCATAAATGGATAGTGCCGATCACACCTTTTATAGAAATAGATCATCGATCAACTGATTCTGGAAATTTCTAAAGCATGATCTTGGTTGATCAATCAATCAGTTAAGATTTTGTTACTTTCGCTTCATTTTTAAATTTATTTTTTATCTTATTTTTTATTTTTTAATTTAATTTATTTATTAATTTTAAAATTAAAAATCTAATACTATATCTATATACTATGATAATATAATACAATCGTCTTAATTATTATACTATATTCATCCCAATTATTGTGCTATATTCATCCTACTACGTTCCTCTTGAATCTACCTAACTATTATGCTATATTCATTTCAACTATCATATTATGTGCGTTCTTACTAGGGTTTAGGGCACAGATAAAAAATTGAACATGCTCTCCATGCTTATAGGCATGCCTATCTGTGAATACATGATAATTGACCATTAATTAGCCAATCACATTTCATAAATCATGAGGTGATACCAATTTATGACACTAGGTAAGTTTAAACAGATATTCGTTTAATGAGTAGTTTAAACAGATAATCATTTAATGAGTAGTTACGATAATCATTTAACGAGTAGTTACTTTGATAAAAATTATTTACAATTTTTGGAAGCTGATGTTTGACTGAAAAACTGCTATGAATATTTAAGAACTGTTCGCTAGAATTAATAAGAGAATCATACAGAAAGTATATAAATTACTTATAGCCAGGTGCATTTTTTTACACTATAGCATTCTAATCGTATAGTTATCAATGATCATATTATGAATAGATTTCTAGGGCATATATTTAATAAGAAAAGGTATAGTACTGTATAATCATATTTGAACGCTTTTTTATAAATAATTTTTATTGATATTGTAATAACTTTACAAACACTTACAAATTTTTTTGATTTTATAGACTATACAAAGAAAAACTTTATTTATGTACAAATATAAAGAAGTTTTTGAAGATTTAACTAAACTACTAAAAATTGAACAAGATAATATGAGTGTTGCTAAAAGAAAACCTGATAATTTAAATATGATTTATATTTAAATTTTTGGGTTTTCTTTTAGCACACTCATATTATAATACTAAAATATTGAAGAAAAATTAATTATATAATAAAGAGATATAATAAATCAATTGCTATTTTGAAGAAATTATTAAAAATTAAACCAAATAGTATACAACTTTACAATTTATATATATTAAAAAAGAAGATTATTAATTTTTCATAATATCATCATTAGACTATTCATCACTTTCAGCATTACCTTGTTGCACTATAGAATGACTATGGGCTTGTTCGATAAATAAAGTTTCTTGATCTTTCTCAAGTAGTGCAAAATCGAAAAACTCCTCTATAATGGATATATCTTCATTGTCGACATTAACCACTTCAATTTGTTCATTCACTTTATCTTGCTCACCTTCATCTTGTTCTTTACTTGTATCTTCAAAAAATATATTAATATTTTCTTCAGGAAGTTTAGACACTAAATTAGATTTTGGTTTGTCTTTTTTCACTAGATTTTTAAGTTCGTTTTTAATCTGCCCAAGTTTCGAAAGAGTGTCAGGAGAGAAACAGTTTTTCGATTGAGTTTTTGTAAGGCCCAAGGAAGAAAATAGTCACTCACATACAGCTCCATGAGGAACAATAGAGAAAACTTTTCTGGCAAATTAGCGAAGAAGAGGAGAATTACCTGTAAATCCTGTCCAAAAGAATCTAGGTGATTGTTGGATGTTGAAGCTTATAATGTCAAAAAGAGAATCATTATTTTTATAGCCAACTAATTTTTTAAAAAGTAGGCCTGTATCCCTTTTACTAAAATTTCACACCTTTGCTAATTCCAGACATCCATGCAAAAGACAATCGCTATTCATATGATTTGATATAGCAATGTTCTTGTAAGGCAAGAAAAGAAATAGTGCGATAAAGTAAATATCTCCTGAGAATTTCCTTGCTTTTTGGCTAATAACAGCTAGTACGTGAGCTTTTAAACTGAGAATAGGAATGTCAAGCTTAGAAATTTCAAAATAAAGATAGACTAACTCTTTGAAAATATCAGCTAGAGTGGCTTCTCTTGATTCAAGCCTTCCAATCGTATCGACTACAGGCTTAATAACTTTCACCAGCATATCATTATTGGCAAAATAATATCTATCATTGATAATTATTTTTATATTTTCTTTTATTTCCGGGTAGTTAATTTTATCAGTTTTGCTTAACCGAATACAATGCTGAAAGCCTCTCTCAAAAACAGATATACCCAAGCAAACTTTTGCAATAGAATACTTCCTAATTTCACAAAATGTACTTAGAAAATGAGGAATGCCATGTTCCTTTTGCCAAATTTGTAAAGCCCGTTTCTATATATGTGAAGTAGTAAAAAATTTACAAGCTTCTAATTTTTATTGCAAATAGGAACAGTACTAGTAAAACTACAATATTTTTTGCAATTAGATTGAACACATGTAAGCAACATCTTATAGAAACAATATTTGGATATTTATTCTATAAAAATAATATCTATATGTAAGTTATTACGCATAATATTTTACTGAATAAGCGATGTAATAAAAATACTTACATTTAAAAGTTTTTTTATAGATTTTATAACAGGGGTTGTCTGTGATACAAGCAATCACAGATAATATTTGAAATCTATTTTCAGCAAGAATTTCTTTGGTTTTATTTATGAGAAAGGTTGCCCAATGTCTGTTTGCAGATAAGTCAACGATATCAATAACGTATTCATCACGTTCTTTAAGTATCATAAATTCATATATGGAATTTCCAGACACATCAGTCCAACCATCAAGACATATTGTTGTATCAGTAAAATTTGACATAGTAGTTAATTTTTTTTGTAGGTAGTCAGAAAATTTTTTTGTCAAGATACATCCCACAGCATATCAAGAGAAGGAGCTTGGTAATTGGGTACTAATTCTTGAAGAAAATCATGAAAATACAGATTTTTAACAAAGTTAAAAGGAATATTGCCATATACGATAGTGTTTAAAAGCTTTAAGTGGAGTTTTTCAGATTGTACAGAGGGTATAGGCTTAGTATACTAATTTAAAATGCTCTCTTGTCTTGCAGATTGCACAGATGATTTAGATAATTCAGATGATTCAGTCATGATTTCAACTGGAACTTCTGGGTTAGATTTAGTTCTCTTACGAGTAGGAGTTGTATCCTCATTAATTTTCTGAAGATAGCTAGTTTTTTTGGAAACTGGCCAACTATTGCACTTGAGAACATGTTGATGAAGCCTTTCTGGCTTACCCTCAAGATCAATCAAACAATATTTACACTTAGTAGCATATCTATTGCCTGATTTTTTTTCTACAGAGCGATAAAAATCTATTCATTGAGGACTTTGACTGGAAAGTGGTTGGGTAAAACCAGTTGGCAGTTGTATGATGTATATTAATTTTATTCGCAATGAGAATAAAAATAGTATGAAGTTTTTATTTATTTTATTTTGTTGGCAATAGAAAAAGTGATTTTTTACTTGGGGTGTTTATTAATCTTAACTCTCTTTTATAACTTTAGATACTCATACATCAAAAATTTTATAAAGTACATTACAGCTTTCTTATCCTTAGATGTTATTATTGTAAGAAGTAGTTTATTATATTGAGGCATTCAACTATTTTTAGCAAAAATACTCTTTTTAACTTTGTAAGACATTTTTTTTTAACAGTTTTGTATATGTATCATTAAAAAATAACAGGACACGGGCATAATCACATATTTTAAAAACAATCATCAGCCAATTTAATAAACTGCTGGTATCGATCTGCATCAAAAGTTTATCGATTTGGTGTGATTATTCTCGACCATTTTCAGAATTTCTAAAAATAGCTATATAAATTATTCTTTTTTTTGGTATCATTTTTACTTATTTTTACTTATTTAATTTATTTTTCCTTTTTATAGATAAGACTCGCTTTTAGCGAAGCATGATTATGAACTATTTTTTATTCTTTCTCCTTTTATAGATAAGACTTACTTTTAGCGAAGCATGGTTATGAGCTATTTTTATTGTTTCTCCTTTTTATAGATAAGACCTACTTTTAGTGAAGTATTATTTTTTACTCATCTAATTATTTCCTCTTTTTATAGATAAGACCTGCTTTTAGTGAAGCATGGTTATGTAATGCAAGTCTTTGAATGAATAATTTCTCTAGTCAAATATAGAGTAGAATCACCTAAGCATAGTTATGCAATGCAAGTCTCTGAATAAATAATTTCTCTAGCCAAATATAGTATAGAATCATCTTAATACGCTAAATCAAAAAAATGACTAAGCTAATTTTTTGATCTGGTTAACCGTTTTTTCAAAGTCAAATAATTTTTAGGACTAGATGATATTGGTGATAATCAGTTTTCTAAGTTTTTGAGCATGTATTGAGCTAACTTGATATTTAATTCTTTATCCTTCATAGGTGAATTGCATCATATTTGATTATAGCGTAAAACTCTCCAAAAATTGAAAAATTTGGCGACTAATATGTGATGCAAATTTTTGACCATCACAACAGTAAAAAATTGGTATGATGCAAGAAATCTAAAAACCACAATCTTCTTATAGAAACAAGATAAACAAATTATTTCCTAAATTATTGGAATCAATAAAGTATGTATATAAATATTTTCAAATGAACTACTTAATTATATCTACTTAATTATATATTATATTAACTCTGGAGAGATGATCTGCTTATTTCTTAACTTATCAACTTCCATAAAGTTGAAATCAAATATTTCTTAAATTATCGACTTCAATAAAGTATTTTATATACGCACTTTATTGATGCTAACAATTCAGGAAATATCTTGTTTATACATACTTGTCTCTATAAAAAGATTGTGGTTTTTAGATATATTGAATATCAGTTACACTAACACTAATCAGCAACTACTACTGGAATACTGCTCTATTTAATCAAACCTAAACCCTAATAATGAAAAGCTACGATTGAAGCATAAAAGACTTGATCTGAATAATCAGAGTTTTTAGGTTAGAGCTATAGATTATGCCATGAGACTTCAATTCAGAATCACAAAAATAGACTTTGTATTTTAATTTACTTGTTGGAGATTAGTAATATGAAACTGAACTCTGAATTGTAACTAAGAACTAAACTACTTTATTCATATTAGGTTTCAAAGTGCTTAAACTTTTTTACTGTTATAACTATAACTACCAAATTGCCTTTTCTTCATATCTGCTATATTTGTCATATCTGCCATTTCTAGCAGATTTGGCAGATTTTTACTTATCATTTTAGCTAAATTTGGCAGAACTACCTTGGTAATGATCTTGACTAGAGCTTGGATCCAGTTATCCGTTAGATACAAATTTAATAGTAAAATCTATTGGATATCTGTTAAATTTAATATAAAAACAAATGACCAATCCAAGCTCACAACATACTAATTAATATTCTTATTTTAAGGCGCATCATTATATATAAATTTCTATATCGAATAGGATTGCCAAAGTGTTAGATACTGGGAAAGATCAGATTGACGTATTATTAATATAGACCCGGGAATCAAAAAATTTTCCGAGTTTTGCATTAATTAATATATAATTTGGTAAAAATTGTAGATTAAATACTTGAATATAGTGATTAAATTTTAGTTTAATTTTATAGTACTTAATATATTTTTTAATAAAAAAGAATATTTATATTTTTTGTAGATTATACAAAGTTTTTTATTTGTACAAGTTGTATAAACAATTGGATATATAAATTTTGATTTATTAAAAATTTTGATATATATTAGCTTTTAATTTTTGATTGGCCATTTAACTATCACATGATTAATGTTATACAAAAATATATAGATATGCCTTTGGCCTCAAGGTATACTCATGAGCATGCCCATAGGGCATACCCTATACTCTTGTGCCCTAAACCCTAGTTCTTACTATTATGCTATATTTATTCTAACTGTTTTGCTATGTTCATCCTAACTATTGCTACATTTTAACTATTATGCTATATTTGTTCCAATTATTATTTTATGTTTGTCATGACTATCATGCTACGTTCATTTCTAATCTACCTATTATGCTATATTTATCCTAATTATTATACTCTGTTTACTCTTACTAACATGCTACATTCATTTAACTAATATGCTACATTCATCCCAAATATAGTGCTATATTTGTTCTTACTATAATAATACATTTGTTTGTTCTTGTGGACTATTTAAACATGTTTTCTATTATCTATTTATTTTGCTTACAAGTTTCTAATGATAAAATAAATGATATAAAAAACCACTTAGTACACTAGCAAAAATATGTTTTTTACTTCTTTTTATTTAACAATATACAAAAAATAGTCATAAATTTATGTTCTCATTTACCTTTTTGAGAACCACTTACTTTACGGGATTATTTGAGATTGTCAAGCTTTGTTGCTTTTATTATCTATTCATTTATCATTTAGTAACAAATGGATATATAAATTTTGTAAAACTCCTAGCACAAGTACATGCATAAAAAAGAAATTAATAACCAATCAAATGCATGAACCTGTTTGTAGATCTTTCTAGAACCTGATTTTTAAATTTGGTATATTTTCGGACTGTATTGGATAATTCCTATAGACCTTCACGTGAGCGTAAAAATTTTGGTAACAATCTTGAGGCAGAGACCCAAAAAAATTTTTTGTATTACACAAAATCTTTATTTGTATTATCCAAAATATTTGTATTAATTTGTAATTAGAATTAGATTTGTATTAATTTGTAATAAAATATTTATCTTTTTTTTTTTTTCACTTTGGCTATCTTGCCAGTGATCCTTTATTAAGATTATTATACGAGTAAATCACATAATGTTAAGCTTAAGATTTAGGCCTGACATTATGTAGTTACTTCAAAGAGCACTTACAAATGACCAGCCGCACTGGGCCAAACTTCCATTAAAGGACCTCGATAACCTTAGCCTAATGCCTGGGTTAACCTCAGGAACTCATGTCAAACCACCGCTCTACAATAAGATACCGCCAATCTAATGACATCTTTTCATAGAGAAATAAAAAAACAAAAAAAATCTATTAATACTAATACTAATCCTAAATAGGGGAAGAAAAAGAAATGAAAACTAATATTAAAAAACAAAAACAAAGACGAAATATGGGTAAAAAAGAAAGAAAAGAAATCTGACAGATCACATTTAAAGGCCTGTGTCAGGCTGAAAAAATTATATATTACTAGATAAAGAAGCTCTATAACAATCTCTATTCTAATAAACTATGCTTAAGGATGAAAAAAGTTAAAAAAGCTAGCCGAAGCTAAAGCACCGTAGTTACCACTAGATAGAGTTGGCCCAAAATCCAAACCAAAACTAGAAGTCTCGAAGTATTGTTAAATAGTTTTTTCGATAGCGAGGCATGTGTTTGTATTGTCCTATGATACATACTTCAGTCCGGTATTTTTCCAAATTTGGAAATTGATCATTCACATAGTAAAAGAATTTTCTAGAATTGATTTTCCATGTAAACAATAGTATTTAATAGTATTTTTTTTATGTTCATAAAAATTTCACATAACAAAAAATTTCAAAATAATTAGTATAGAAAACCTTGGTGAAGCATGCAGTTTAGAGATCTACAGGGATCTATGGAGCTTAAAAATACAGTTGTCTCACAATAAAATACACAAATGCTGATTGGTACAAATTCAGCCTCGTCAGAGTATTTAGAATCATCTTCTTGCAGATCTGTTGCTAAAAAAGAAGTGATCTTCATATACCAAATTTGGAAACATTCCAGACTGTACTTGGTTGCTTATTTCAGATAACAACTGCTTTTCTGTTTTAAGAGGTTCTATTCACAACGTAAACAGATAAACAATACCAACTGTTTTGGTAAATTACGTATCGATCTTTTGAAGGGGGTAAACTAAGACGCCCACTTTTTGACAAAATTTTTTCGAATAAAGTAGTGGGTTAATGAAACTTTTCTGTGGTTGTTCCTTGTAAGTTTTATGGTTGTATAAATAGACCCAAAGTTTATAATACTTCTGGTGTTGACCTTGTCATTCTATGTTTCCAAAATACCTTTTTGGTTTAGATGCCAAATATAATAGAGAAGTCTGCTAGAAGAAGAGCTTGACCTCTACAAAAACCAGTTCAAAGTAGACTATGCCTTGGTTTTATACTCTTGGTACTTCATCGACAACACACCTACTTCTGTAGAACCAAGTTTATTATTTACTTCGACGTCTTCTATAGCACTGACCGTAGTTCGATTTCTTGATTTTTGTTGACCAGATGATCGTCAGAAAGAGTTGTGTGTATTCGAATAAAATATTTATCACTAATCCATACTTTTAATAAATTATAAATAATATTAGTTTTATGATAGATTATTGTCTATCAGTATGTTGTAAATTTAAATATTCTTCTTTTGCTCTTTAGTGTGTTTCACTCTCATGATAAGATTTAATAAAGTTAATACTATAATTGCAAAAATGATATATAAGAATATTATTTTCTGCGTAAAAATTATCAGAATATTCTCTTGCCTGAGAAATAGCTAAAATAGTTCTTTTTTATGTTATGTAAGTTACAGAAAGATAAAGTAAAAATAGTTAAAATTTTTTGTCTTTTTATCTTAAACAGTAAATAAATTTTATCTGATTTTTAGATTAGATGGTTATTAAAATTTATGAATCTTATAAATTTTGTACTATTATCATTATCAATACAAAATTCATAAAATTCTCAAACTTCAATAACTATACTAATTTGAAATAGCAAAAGTATACATGTAAATGTTTTTTAAGATTTCACATATATAATTTTAGCAGTTACTTGAATATTCTATATTTAGATTATTTAATTCCTTTTGTTGTTTAATAATGAACTTTTAATAACTTTTTTTTTGATTTAGTGCTAAAAAAAAATTAATATATGTTGATACTTTTTTAGAAAGGATGTATGATTTGATTAAATAACTGATTTTATGTTGTATTTGTATATATAATATTTCAAAGTATTATTTCAAAATATGCATTTCAAAGTCTAAAATTCATATCAAAAATTTGTTTGATAATTAAACTATATATTAAATATTTTAACTACTGTATATATATATGAAATTTAACTATTTTATATACAATTTGATTAGCCAATAATTAGCTATTAGCCAATCAAAATTTATATTATAGGTTATATGAAATCATCTGAGCTATAATCATATAAATTTGTATTAATTTATTTTATCAACTATATTTGCATTAATTTGAATTAATTTATATATAAATTTTTCTGTATCTCTGTTCTGAAGTAGTTAAAAACTACATGATTACTAATCTGTAGATACTTAACCTTAAAATTTTATTAGCTATTCATTATGCAAATTTTTTATTTTTACTGTGAGGTCAAATTTTTTATTTTTTATTTAAAAGTAACAAATTTATATAATAAACAATTAACTAAATTTTATAATAAATAATTAACTAAATTTCATAATAAACAGTTAATAAAATTTTGTTCTTTAATATTTCTAATTAGTTAATAAAAATTTAAGGATTGAAAACCAATCAGATGGATATTTAATCATGCTAAATAAACAACAACAATAAATTTAAACTATTTATAGTTATTATTATTTATATGATGCAGTATACTATAAGTAAAAAAGTTCGGAAATAATTTTATAAAATAAAAAATTATACTAGAATAAGTATATTCTCTAGTAAACAAGCAACAGAGTATGTAAAGAAGACAAGTCTTATCGCACAAAAGCAACAGCTTTTAATATACTAGGTAATTCATCTAAAGAAAGAATTATGAATATGGAAGAAATATTAAATAAAGACAAATATATAATTGTGAATATAGCAGAGAAAAAGCAATTAAAAAAATTCAAAAGAAGGAAGGAGATTGGCTTCGCTTAATTCTAGTAACTGACAATAAATCCAAGAACTCAAAGTACAAATCAAGAAGCAAAGAAAACAAGTCTAGAAGAAAGCAAAATCTCACCTACAAGAATAAAAAGAGAATTAAAAAAGAACTATCAAAGAGACAAAAGAAAACCAATATCCAAAAGAAAAATAGCATAATGATAAGTCTGAACTATCAAAAAGATATAACTATAATAGACATATAAATTTGAACTGTATTACAATTTAAAATTTGTTAACAAACATAGATACAAAAGAAGTCAAATATATTTGCAAAAAGCTAGGCAACATAGAAGATATATATATCAAATGAAGAAATAACAGAGCTCTAGTAGTAGTAGAGTTCTGTAAAAATCTAGAAAATTGGAATATACCCTAGAT
>CAJVQC010000930.1:0-11320 GCA_910592285.1 Racocetra persica
TTTTTTTTTTTAAATATTAAGATGACCACTTTGGGGTCTAGCATGGTTTATTAACTTCTCAATTCAATTATCAGAATATCGAATAGGTACCCTTTGACTTTGTTACATCAACAAGAGTACAATTGGTCACATGTACAACTTTAGTTATTGTCTAATTAAAGGCTCTGCTATATCTATTTCTATCTATAGTTACCCACAAATTGCTATATCTAGAATCCACTTGTAGATTCTCTATTTAAACTCTCTAATCGACTTAGCGCTGTCAAATGCTTTCTCTAGAAGAATTCCTGCTACTAAGGTCCCTTAGGACTACTTTATCCTTATAGTAAACCTACCAGAGCAGTCCATATCCCACATATGTATCACCTAGATTTTTCAGAAACATATATTCCAATCTGAGAACTGAAACTTGTGATCTTCTGCATTACTACTATAACCTACTCCTCGCTCTTTACAAGGTTTGTTTCGATCTTGATATCTACTTTTAACCGGCCCTTATACTGATTCCTCCCCAACTACCAAACCAGTTAGCCCGGAAGGGTTGTTGTACCTAGGCTCTAAGTGCTTTCTGGTTTTACCTCCCTTGGTTCTGAATTCTGTAGCATTGGACTTTTTTTTCTGGTATGACTTCGATAGCCAGATTGGTGGACTCTTCTTGCCCCAGGGTTGTTTATTTGGTTCTTTGGTTTCTGGTTCTGATTTTCTGTAATATCATCAAAGATCTTTACTACTTCTAGCTCGGGTCTTGCCAAACAGATTTTAATTATTCTGGTTCCTTGTATTTGGATCACTCTAAAGCTTCTATTTCAAGATAGTAGTATCAAGGTTACAAGTGATATATCCAACTGATCGTCAAATAAATGTTACTGTAATACAGGTCTATTTTTTAAAAAATGTCTCTGGCAAGAATCGAACTCTAGACCTGCCGCTTGGGGGTGACAACTTAACTACTACTCTACATCACCATACCCTAGAAAATCAATTTTTATGTTATAAATTTTATAATAAATTATAAGAAATTACAAATTTTAAAGAGCTTTATTGTATAATTTATTAATATAACTACTTTTGTATTTTAAATGAAAAATGATTCTGATCTTATTCTAAATTAATTTATATAAAAAAATTAATTTTTAAAAATTTGTCAATTTATCTACTTTTTGCAGTACCAAGTTTATATATAATGATATATAATACTAAACTATGCTAAACCTATATCAAAATCTGTATTATTTGGACTAGTAAGATATTGTAAAATTTAAGTCATTAATGGTTCACTTTGTATAGACATATGGTTAAATACAAGCCACCAAATCTACTGATCCAAATTTCTTATATACAAAAATTGGTTTTGATCTGTATCATAAAAACCTATATCATTCTGAAACTAGCTTATACAATCACAATCTAATTTTCTTATAGAATTATAAGCAGTATCTTTGAAATTGTTTAAGAACTTAACTTATTGAAGATCTATTAATATTTAAGTATTTAGTAATTGTTCAAATTAAAAACTGTTCTAATATTTTCTAGTATATATGCTTTGAGAATATTATCATTACTATATTATAAATAAAGGCTATTTAAAGCTTTGTAGTATTTTATATGTTTTATATAAGTTTTATTTTATTAATCGAATTTAAACTTTTTATTTATTTTTTTTTTAATGTTAAGGTAACTACTTTGGAGTCTGGTATGTTTTATTTGCAATCTGAATCAAGCACCAGCTCAGTTTTGTTAACCTTACTTGACTTTGTTATATCGACAAAAGTGTATATACAACTTTAGTCATTGCCTATTTAAGGGTTCTGCTATATCTATTTCTATCTATAGTTATCTACTAATTAACATACCTAAGAACTGCTTGTAGATCCTTTATTTAAACCCTCTGATTGACTTTACACCATCATGTTGTTTTTATCACTACCTAACTGCTGCTAAGGCCTTTTAGAACTAGTTTATCTTTGTAATAAACCTGCTAGAGTTTTTTATACCTACAATCTGGCTAACCTAGACTTTGGTAACTTATGCCAAGTCCGAGGACAAGTACTTATGAGCTGAGGCCGCTACTATTATCTACTTCTGCTCTTGTAAAGTTCACTCAAACCTAGTATATACTTTACAAACTATCACTAGTTTTAATCCTAATAATTCTAAACTACCAATTCAGATAGCCTGAAAGGGCTATGACCTGCTCCTGATCTCCATAGTTGAGTCTTTTTTTCTCCAGTTACTCCTCTGGCAGTTTGGTTGGTAGAATGCTTTGCCAAATACTTTGGTCTTGTTCAGTTTTGCTAGTTCTTCTGATAATGATCCTTTAGTAGCACCATTAAAGATTTGTGCTATATCTCTACTCGGATCTTGCTAGTGAGCATTCATCAACCTTTTTAGTTCTTTGCGTTTACTATGATTCAGAAGCTTATTTATATAACTTGTATATTACACAACTGCCTTATAATCTCCTAATCTTGTTAGTGTTATCAAGGTTACAGAGATCTTATTTCAATCAATCAATACAACAACAGTAGCTGTCGTACAGATAGAATTTTTGAAATTCGTCACTAGTGGGTTTCAAACCTTCTATCTAGCTAACATGTTGCTTAGAAGTGTAACAACTTAATCACTTCACTAAGTTATCACACCTAATTTAAACTTTTTATAAATAATAAATATTACAATAATCATACTAAAATCAATAACTTATTGAATTGGCCAAATAATTATTCAGTCTTTTTTTTTTATTAGATATTTCAAAATTACAGCTATTCTCATAAATTCTGTGATAATGATAAAAATTGACCAATAATAATTCGTTTAAATTTAATAGTTTTTAAATTTGGTATTATTGATATTACTAGAATACTGAAAAATCTAAAACCGGCCAAACTAATTTTTATCAATTGTTTTAGAATTTATAAAAATAGCTATAATATTTTTAATCTGTTTTCAATTTCAAAAACAGTTTTTAATATTAACTATCAGAGAAAATTAAATCATATAAAACCAGTATTAAAAATAAGTGTAATTTCTGAAATACCTAATAAAAATTATCTGAATAATTTTTTAGTCAATTTAGTTAATTGGCAAATCACAAGTTATCTGAACAAATATTTTTTTTTATATATAAATTTTACTATAAGCTCAAATGTAGAGCGCGCCTATCTAAAACCTTTTTTTTACTAAGTAAATCACTTTTGGGCTTGTAATAAAAGTTGTAAAGCTTATCAAGAAACATCTAATGGTAGTAAGAATATTAAAATCAGCTTGATAGTTCTTGAGAAATCTTTAAAAAACTTCTTTTTTATATATAAAATTTCTTTAAAAAAAATTAATTTTTTTTAAAGAAAATTTATATATAAAAAAAAAGTTTTTTAAAGATTTCTCAAGAATTACCAAGCTAATTTTAATGTTTTTACTACTATTAAATACTTTTTGATGAGCTTTACAACTTTTGTTACAAGCCTAAGAGTGATTTATTTAGTAAAAAAAAAGTTTTAAATAGGTGCACATTCAGGCTTATAGTAAAATTTATATATAAAAAAAAAATATTTGTTCAGATGACTTGTGATTTGCCAATTAAGTTATTATTTTAATATAAGGGCAATAACAGATATTATATAATATTCTAGGGGGTAGCTGAAGATAATATTATATAGATATTTCATATATGATCATATATGACATAGGGGAGGGAGAGTACCCCTGATAAAATGATATTACATAATATATGTCATGGCCTTAACGATAATAAATTTAATAAAATTATATATATATATATATATATATATATAACTTTATATTATATAGTATCAATTATTGCACCAGTATTACTAAACTTTATGAGCTAGCTCTATAAGTATAATTTATATAACAAAAATTATATATATAATTTTAACTTCAAAATTTATACAAATTTATATAAAAGGGTGTGGCGACTTAGTGAAGTGGTTAAGTTGTTGTATCCCAAGTGACTTGTTAGCTAGATAGGGGGTTCGAAATCTATTGGCAACGAATTTCGAATAATTCTATCTATACAATGTTACTGCCATCTGATTAATGGTTAAAACGAGATTTCTGTAACTTTGGTAGCACCAACAGGATTGGGAGATCATAGAGCATTTGTATAACATATGAGTTATACGAATAAGCTTCCGGATCATTGTAAATCCAGGGAACCGGGAAGGATAATAAAACATGCTTGGCAAGACCCAAGTAGAGAGATAGTACAGATCTTCGATAGTACTACATAAAGGATTGTTATCAAGAAAACTAGCAAAACTGAATAGAACTGAAGTGTTTGGCAAGGCACTCTACCAACCAGGCCACCGAGAGAGTAACCAGAGAAAAAAAACCCAACTGTAAAGACCAGAAGCAGGTCACAGCCCTTCTGGGCCATCTGAATTGGTAGTTTGGAATTGTTAGGATTAAAATCAGTAATAGTTTGTAAAGTGTGTACTGGGTTTGGGTAAACTTTACAAGAGCAGAAATAGGTAATAGTAGCGGCCTTGGCTCGCAAGTCCTTGTCCTCAGATTTGAGCATAAGTTACTAAAGTCTAGGTTAGCCAGATTGTGGATATGGAAAGCTCTAGCAAGTTTATCTCGAGGGTAAATTAGCCCTAGGTTGGGCGCTTCCTATAGCAGGTATTGGTTCTTCATAAAGATATAGTAGTATAGAGGGTTTAAATAGATAATCCTCTAGTTGGATTATAGGTATGGCATCTAGCGGGTGGACTACTTAAATAGACAATCAAAAGTTGTATATGTAGCTAGTTGTATTCTCTAAAACTATATACTAAAATGAGTAGTGGCTGATTTTGATCAGCTTAGCACAAAAACTAATAAAAGCAACCGACCATGAGATCACTTTGATATTAAAAAAAAAAAAAAAACAAATTTATATAAAATTATATAATACTTGTTTTACTGATAATTTTATCATTATAAATATTGATATGTTCAATATTATAAATTTTTAGTTAAATATTTTATATTTAGTTTGTGTGAAAACTTATAGAGAAGGTTAAAATATTAACAAGAAATATAAAAGCCTTCAAATATAAAATAGACTTTTATAATAAATATATTATATGAGTAGTACCAACATTAAAAGTTAGATATAGTCAAGAATTTTGTCAATTGTTTAAAAATATAACTTAAGAATCTATTCAAAAAAACTTGATTTTATTAATATCTATCACAGAAGTTTTTAATACATTAATATCTTTAAAAGTATTTGAGAAATCAACTTATAAAAGACTTGCTAATATTTAAGATTTTGCAATTTTTAAATGATAAGCTTTCTAATTTTTTTTTAATTATTTGCTAGTAAAGATATTTTGAAAGCATTATATTTCTGTATTTGATTAGAGATATTCATAATAGTATAATATTTATATTAGTTACCTGATTTTAATTATATATGTATATATATATATATGAATTATAAAATCTATTATACCAAAATCATTTAGTCAAATCAGCTAAAAATTTATTCTGCTAATTTTTATTAGATTTCTAAAAATTATAATAATAGCAGTAACTATTTATATAAAAACTAGATCTTAGAACCAAGAACCAAACAACTATAAAACAAATTAAAAAAACTGATTCTTATTCAGTTTGTAAAATTTACAATAATTTTAAAATTATAATATAATTTATGATATAACTTACAAGCAATTTTTATATGTTCACTTAGACAAAAAAATTATTATATAAGTTATAATATAAATTTACAACCCTAGATATAATATATATTTATTTTATTTAGCAAATATATTATAACTTTTTTAGTAAAATTTTTAAATATTTAATTATTCTTATTTAAATAACTAAGATTCTATTTTACTCTAATTTAAAATTTTATATATAATTTTATTTCTACTACAAGTATATAAATTATAACTAGAATTAATTAAAATCAATTTACACAGATTTATTTTTAATGCTATTCACTATTACAGTCGTCCCTCATTTATATCAACCTATTTGGATCACTTTTATATTCATGTTGATAGTGATATTAATGAGGAAACATATTAAAGTTGATATATATGAGGGAATTTTAATATAATTTGATATATAGAAATTTATTTTATAGCTTAGGTTGATATTAACGGGGTTGATATTAATGAGGGACGACTGTATAACAATAATATTTGAATAGATTTTATAATATATAAGGCAGTATCATTTATTATCTAATTATTTTTTATCAGAAGCTTATCCCCCCTTCTTCTCTTAATATAAAAAAATCAGGTTTTTATATATAAATTTAACTTTTTTTACCCCTCCCTCCTAAAAAATTATCTGATTTTTGTTATGTTCCTAAGTACTAAAAAAATATTAAAGTTTTATTTTTATAGCATATAGATATTGGAAGATAATCTATTGACTAGTTAATAAAAAAAATATACAGAAAATTTACTAACTCTAAATATAATTGGTTGCTATATATAGAGTAAACATGAAGACAAGTTTTTATCTATAATTTTATATATTAAAATTAAAATTTTATTAAGTTAATTAATATTTATATTTTAAACAAAGTTGTTTAAAATAATACAGTACCTGACAAAAGTTTTTCTGCATCTATATATCCTCATAAAGAGATACTATAATATTGAAACTTTTAAAATAGTAAGTACATATATAGATTAGATTGTATATTTATTTTAAAAATTTTTTAATTACTAGAAAAAAAGTTAGATGAGAGCTAAATTTGGGATATTTTTCATTCAAAAAAGTAAAAAATTAATTGAATTTAAAGAAAAATTAATATATCATCAAGCTCAAAGCTAAAAATTTTAAAAATTTTGTATATTAAAATTCAATGTTTTTTGTAATAATGACAAAAATTTAACTCAGTTTTATGAAATAGTTATTGAGAAATTAATTTTTAAAATTTTGAGTTTTATTTTTATCATATTTGATTTGTCGATACCTGGTTTATTTTTTGTTGCAATACATTTTTCATGAATATCTCGTAATCTAACAGTCCAAATTTGATGATTTTGATATCATTCGAATTGTTTTGTCAAGATGATTCGAATAATACCAAAATTATTAAATTTAGATTACTAGTTATTGAGATAATTTTGATTGAAAAAAAATTTACTTTGTAATTTTTAAAATTAAAATTCAAAATTTAAAATTTACATCAAACTCTTTCTAATGATCCCTTGGTCAACAACACTAAAACTAAACTACAGCAAAAATATATAAAAAAGTAACTAAGTAGACACTATTCTTGGTTTTACATTAAGTGGGCTATTATCGATGAAGCCTAAGTCAAACATGATATATCGAAGAGTGAGTGTTTTCTTGTAGTTTTTCTTGAGGTCAAGTTTTTCTTTCTTCTGGCAGACTCCTCAAGATATTTGGTATTCAAACCAGAAGGTTTATTCTAGAAACAGGAAGTAGCTAGACTCTCACCAAGTTTAGTAGAAGTTTAGAAACTGGACTATATAACTATAAAACTTACAAGAAGAACTTTACATATATCTGTTGGTCCACCACTTTTTGTCAAGAAAATTTTTATAAAAAGTGGGCATCTTAGCTTACTCTCTTCAAAAGATCAATATCATGTACACCAAATTAGTCAGTATTGTTTATTTCCCAAATCAAATAAATCAGATCTGTAACAACAAACACATAAATTCATATGCCTTGAATACCCAACAATCTGTACAAACAATACTCCAAGACACTTTTCTGACCTTTCTACAATCTGGATATTATCTGTCAGAAATGAAGACTTTATATGACAGACTCGAAGAAGTAGCTTCCAATGATGACTAGTTGACCATGAAGAAGACCTCCTATTTAATTTCGTATAGCAGAGAAGAAGTATTCTAGATTCAAGTTGATAAAGTCTTTTCTTAGAGGATTTTACTTAGATATACTAATTAGTTAGATTTAGAGTAAAGACTAGTTTATCTAATAGTATATAATTTTTACAAGCCTGACAAGGCTTATAATTGTGGTATTAGAATGCAAATTTTGTTTGTTTTTTCTCATTACTTCTATACCCTTTTTTCTTTTTTTGTATTTGTTTTTTTATCATATTCTTCTATACCTCAGTATTTTTTTTTTGTTTTAGTGTTTGTTTTCTTTTTGTTATTTTGCTTCTTGATAAGCATGCAACCGCTAGTCATTGACTGATAGAAAAAAAGTCTCTTGTAATCTGAGAACCTAAAAGGAGGCCAAGTACTGCTGAGGCAGATCATGTTGGCATATATGCATTAGCATAGTATTGACAAGCTTTTATTTTGGTTAAACTGTTATGGTTATAGATGTAAATTTGTAAAAATTCGCTGAATGATTAAGTCTCAAATAAAATAAGGGCAGGATAGCTGAATTACAAAAAAAAAATTTAAAATTTAATTTCTCAATAATTATCTCATAAAATCAGACCAAATTTTTTATTATTATTACAAAAATCATTGAATTTTATTATACTAATTTTTTGGAATTTTTAACTTTAAGCTTTTTTCTAGTTATTTAAAAATCTTCAAAAAAAAAATACATGACCTAATCTATGTATTTATTAACTTTGTTGAAAGTTTTAAAGTTGTAGCACCACTCTATGAAGAAATATAGATGCAAAGAAACTTTTGTTAAATACTGTAAATTATACATATTTTGAAATTTTCATAAAATTTGAATATCTTTTTATTAAATATTATAGTTGATACTGAATTTGACTAATGTTGAATATTATATAATTATTTAGACTAGTAATTGCAAATTGCAGATTGATTAGGAAAAATCAAAACAAATATTCAGTTTGTTTATAACTCAAAATTTGTATAGAAACCAATCTTTAGTATTCTAATAAAAAATTTTTGAGAACAATTTTGCTATTATATCAACTAATATCTAACTATATCATAAGCATAACTCTAACTAAAATAAAAATATATTCAATAACTACCCTATGTACAAAGTATCACCATCAATTTACTCTACAACAAAGTTTTTTAAGTTCATTTGTATTTAGAGTTATTGCCTATATTAGTATTAGAATTTAAAAAGTTATATAGTAAAATTGCTTAAAAAAAAACTTTTTGTTAATATATAAAGTGTTGTTTTTTATACAAACTTTTAAAAAATTAGTGATTTTTGACAAAAGAGATGTTTATTTTGAATTTTTATAATTGATGTGTGATCTGCAATTTCTGGCCAACTACCCAAGATTGCTAACAAAAATTACTATATAACTATGATAAATTTTTTTAATTATGTAATGATCTACAACAAATTATTCAATAAATAATTTTAATTTGATATAATATTACATAATCAAAACTAATGTCTGTTTAGAAAAAACTGTCTTTATCTCAAAAATTTGTTTAAGAAACAATTCTTCATACACTAACAAAAAAAATCTCTTGAGAAATTTTACTATATTCTCCTTAATCTTTAACTTTAGTTTAAATACTAATCCTAATATAAAAGAAAAACAATTTTGTCAATTATCACATAATTAAGAAAATTTTGTTAGCAATGCTAGAGAAGATTTTTTGGCCCAAATTCTTATATGATATTCAGAATTAGCCAAATTCAATATCAGTCATGACATTAAATTTACTTTTATATATTATGTTTTTATAAAAAAATTTAAAACTTTTCATATAAATGTAAGATATGAAAATGAATTAATAAAAAATTATTCAATTTATATAAAAATTTTAGAATATAGTATTAATTGATTTAGTAAAATTTTGATTTTGATATATAACTACAATTAGAATGTGAAAAAAAAACCTGATTAATTTCTGAAACTTTAAAGGCTATAAAAACAGTATTTCATAATTGGTGCTTAAGCTGAACTTAGCATTAGTATATATAATTAGTATAATAAACACATTTTCAGAAAATAGACTTTATTTGTATCTTTCATATACCTGCTACTAGTAACACTGATCGAACATATAAAAATCAACTTAGCCAAATGTTAATAAATATCGATCTAAAAAAATCTAAAATCATCTATATAAAAAAAATCAACCTAATTTCCACTCATTATTTAGCCTCTAAAATTTATATAGTAATTCAGAAAGGAATTAGCATTTTATTTTAGGTTGATTATTAGAAAAATCATATCGATGCAGAATTGAGTATCTCTGGATTTAACAATATATAATAATAATATGCAGAGGTTTGTTTTACAATTATATTGTTAAAATCTATAATCTTACAATAATGTAATTATTTTTTTGTCTTTTATTTTTTTTAATTTTTTTTTTATTTGTTTATTTTTTTTTACCAGATTGATATAAGTATATACTGATATATACTTATTTTTTTAGCTTTTTTTATTTGTCTTTCCTTTTACTAATCTGTTTACCTTTTTTTTTATTAGTATTTTCTTGTTCTTTATGTTATTCTAGTTTCTTGGTACTAGTCATGTTCTGGTATTTTGATGTCGCTCTAGTTATTTAGTATTCTGGTTTTTTTTCATATCATTTTGGTTTCTTGATATTAGTATAGTTATTTAGAAATTATAGTATTATAATAGTTGTATATAATTCATACTCTTTCTGACAATCACTTGTACCAAAACTGTACCAAAAGCAGTTTGAAGTTTTGAAGACTAAAAGCCTCAAGATACTTGTGGATCCCATTGGGTGCTATTGTCAATGAAGACTATGTATGTAAAATACTGAGGAGTGAGCATATATACGCTAGTTTGTGCCTTGGATCAAGCTTCTCTTCTTTGGTAGACTCCCTTGCATATTTGGCATCCAAGCTAGAAGGTTTATTTTGGTAATAGTAGTGGTAAAAAATTCCTGACACAAGTGCTAGAAGCTGCTAGTATGATAAGCATTATCTGGAAATACTCTTTCTGGTTGAAGTACTCGCAGATACGAAATATTTTCTCTCCTTCGAACTTTTGGTCTTTTTTTGACAAAAAGTGGAGAATTCGGCGTACCCCCTCCAAAAGATCAGCATTATTTACTACTTCCATATCAGGAAACTATATGATGATGAAATAATATGTATAAAATAGATAGTACTAGCGAATATTAGTAACTGGTGAATACTCTAATTGGATATCTTACATGTTGAGTTGTTCAGGATATACAAATACAATATGTGGAGTTTAAAGTTCTTATACTTTCAAACTAGTGTTCCTATGAACTGAACTGAACTGAACTTTTGACCAAGTTCAAGTTCATTTCAAAATTGAACTGAACTTGAACTTGAACTTTTTTTAAAAAAAGTTCAGTTCTGGTTCAATATTGAACTTTTAAGTCAAGTTCAGGTTCGGTTCAGGTTCAGTTCAAAAATTCATAAACATGTTCAAGTTCAATGA
>CAJVQC010000931.1:0-11320 GCA_910592285.1 Racocetra persica
TCGAACAGGATTCAAGAGGAATCAAGGCCAAAAATCATATTTGCAACTCCAGAAGATTTGTTGATAGAAGTATTATATCAAATCAGCATTAAAAATAGCACACAATACAACAAGAAAATGTGGAAAAAGATGAAAAAAGATCTTTTAGCAAAATAGATATATAGATAGAAGTCCCAATAGAACTCAAATACGAACCCATTGCAGAATACAGTAACACCTAGGCCGAGGGGTATCAAAATTGAAAAAAGAAAAAGGAAGATATATTACTAGGAATACTAGAAAGGATCTTTGTAGGACATCTTAAAAATCAAAAGATCTTTAACGAAATACAAAAAAGATTCTTGGGAAGAAAACCAAGTTTCAAGAGAAAAAAGAAAAGTAAAAAGCCCAAGAAAAGAAGAGAAGAAGATCCCTATACCCAGAATACAGAGGAAAAAGAACTCAGACAGTCAGATCAAGACTCCGAAATGAAGAAACTGAAAGAAAACTTATGGTATCTGAAGAAAAAGAGAAAGAAAAAGAGAACGTATAGAAGAATATTCCTGGAAGAAATCGATAGATCAAGCCCTCAAGCAGAAGAAGAAAAAAAGTACGAAATTACAAACCAGGAAGAAGAAGCTATAAGAAAGATCAAGAGAAGACTTCCAAGACCTGGGTCACATATTGGAAAGGACAGGTTGAACTAGAAAAGAAGGAAAAGGAAAAAGAAATATAAACACGAACGAGAGAATTTTGGCAATATCCCTGGGGTGAAAGAGAAAATTTTTTAGTTTACTCACAGAAAGTTAGATTTAGATCTTTGTTCAAAAAAGGTGGATAGTTTAGAAAGGGAAAATTGGCAACTTAATGTAGTTAAAAATTTAATTGTTTTGAAACCTTCTTGTGATGGTTTTCTAGGCTAGCTTGGTATAGCCCTCCAGTATGGGCATTAGCCTTAACCAGTGAGGCAGACCACACTTGGGCACCCTTAGAAGCAGCCAAGTGATGTCAGATCTGTAATTTAGATAGTATATAATGTTTTACATTAGATTTGATCTAATAAAGATACCGGCGAGGCTGCTAATATATGGAAAAAAAAAATAAAATAAACAAATATATAATAAGTTGATAGTTGTATATATATTGTATATGTGAATTTTTTCTGCCATATTTTTTATTTGCTTTATTCATTACAGGGTCCACTTTAATCTTTGCTGTTGAGTATATGCTTTTATGATTTGTTTGGAGCATATTTACGACTTCTTAATCCAAATATTCGAGGCTTTTATTAATATGCCTTTTTAATGCAGGTAGAATGAAAAGCTCAACAAATTCTTTTTGTTCATGCTATTTTTTTTGAGTGCTAACTACTAGCCAAAGATGCTCATTTGCTAATTGCCTAACTGCACAGAGTACTACTTTCTAATAATAAATTATACAATCTGATAATTCTATTGTTAATATTATTAATTAATTAATATATTAATTGAACATAATTATACCCTAAAAGCCTTTCTATATTCTTGGTCCATCGGGACTAATTGCCTTGTTCTGAACCTTTCTTGATCTGAATCGTGGTTCTTTTCAGATAAAAAAGATCTTTCTCTTTCCTGATTTTTTTTTTTCTATCATTCTTATCATTGACTTCACTATTATAATTGTCAATATTATTATTATTGTAATTAGACATTGCAGACGATTGAGAATATTGTAAATCTGAAGTGTTTGATTATGCTCTTTCAATATGTTTGAATCTTTCTTTGAGAAAAGAAAGTTTAGATCTCAAAAACTTATTGTTTATAATAAGATAAATTTATTAGTTGATATTCATATCATTAATAAAAAATAAATAAATAAATAGGTAAATATTGTTTTATTCATATCATCAATATATAAAATAATAAAATAATAATAAGGTAAATATTGTTAGCCTATATTCATATTATAAATATATAAAATAATAAAATAGTTTACCTTCTTCTAATGCATCTATTTTGGAATATTTTCAACTCTTTTCCTCTGAACTATCATGATCATATTAGTATGATCGAGAGTAATTATTATGTAAATAAGAATGTCAGGATCAAGTATAAGAATGTCGATTACAAGAACAAGAACAGTGATGATAAGAATAATGATATCGAGAACACGAATAAGAAGATCTAGAAGACAAATCAGAACTGTAATAGGAATGTAAATGGTATCTTTTTTTGAAATCTATTACTTGTTGTAATCTAAGAGATGTTCAAAATGAAAGTCTGTTGAACACGGCATGATATCAGATATGAAAAATATCAAAAAAAAATCTAAAAATTTTTAAAACTAATATGAATTCAAAAAAAGATTTGTTAGATAAATATAGGTTATAGTAAAATGATTATCCTGAAATATATTTACCTGTAGAACATCAGAGAATAAGAAAAAAAGAAGTCAAAAAGCCAGTAGCCCTATAAAGCTTGTTCAAAAATGTGTATAAAATATTTACTTAAGAATACTAGCGAAAAAAATATAAAAGAAGGTCAGAAAGCCAATATTTTTATAAATTCGATGAAGAATAAAGTAATAAACTTGTGTGAACTATTACCTATTTATGTAACTTTGAAAAGAAATTAGTTGTATTTATATTAAGAAATAGAAAGCCACACGAAGTAAAAGAAGTTTTTTTTAAAAAAGCTGGTAAAATTAAGAGTCAGAAAAATTACAAAAAACCAGTTACTTTTATATCTTTTTGGCTAAAAACAAGTCAATTTTATTGTCATCAGATTTATTATTTAACATATAAGTAAATAAACTTCATTTTATTATTTAAACTATTACATGTCAAATAAATTATTACATATAAAATAAACTATTATATGATATATTAATCCAAATGACATTTTAACTAACTCTGATAATTGTGTCGATATTTTGTTTCAAATAATATTTTAACTAACTCTGATATTCATGTCATCTTTATAATAATATTAATTGAAATATATATATTACTATTAAACTATCACATACTGTATAATATAAGATTTAATTATTTTCCTTTATGTTTATATAATATCTATATTTAAATATCACCTTTAATATAATTAATATATAAAAAATTGATTTATGCTATTTATTAAATATGTTTATATACAGTGTGGAATAGCAAAAAACATCCAATTTTTTTATACAAAGCGCCAAATTTACAATTATTTAATTAATTTTGATTGGCTAATTTTATATAAGAAATTTTAATTGGTTAAAAAAAATATATAAACTTTTTTTTTATATAGTAAATGCCAAATTTTTAATTTTTAATAATAAGCATTAACCAATAAAATTGCTAGCACGTGACTTGTACCAAATATGATTGGTTAATTTTTTTGCACCAAATTTTTGCTTTACTAAAAAATTACCAAACTTTGATTCCTTATAACTTTTGTAAAAAGTATGATATTAAAAATCTGTTTTACAGATTTGCAGTTTAGATTATAAATAATAAATCTATAAGAGGGATTTTTAAAATAAATATTTGTTATAAAGTTATTAGACATTTAATAATTGCTAAAAAATTAGATATTTTTTGCTGTCCCACACTATAGAAATACACATGATTAATCATATATATAACTCAAAAATATCTGAACTATATATGTTACATATATTGTAAACATAATATCAACTCTAAAAAAAAAAAATTATACTACTTCAAAAGTCAAATTTTATATAATTAAAATATGATACGAACAAAGAATATAAAAAATAAACTTTTAGCATAATTAACAATCAAAAAAAACTTTGCCTGTCTGATACGCATATTAAATATAGAATATAAATAAAATTTCAATAAGTAACAAACAAAAAAAATAAATTTTAATTTGTATGTTTGATATGCATATCAAGCAAAGAATACAAAATAAATTTTTAGTATAATTAACAATGTATAATTTATCAAAACAAAAACTTTAATTTGTTTGTCCAATATGTGTATTGGGCAAAAAATACAAAATAAACTTTCAGTATAATTTAATAATATATATTTTATCAAAAAAATAAACTTAATTTGTATGTCCAATATGCGTATTAAACAAAGAATATAAAATAAATTTTTAGTGTAATTAACAATATATAATTTATTAAACAAAAACTTTAATTTGTATGTCCAATACAGTATCGAACAAAAAATACAAACCAAATTTTCAATGTAATTTAATAATATATAATTTATCAAAAAAATAAACTTTAATTTGTATATCAGATACGTATATTGAACAAAGAATACAAAATAAAAATAACTTTAATTTGTTAGTCTGATGTTTGTATTGAACAAAAAATAAAATAAACTTTTATTGTCCTCATTTTTTTATAAGAAGCTTGTAATATAAATAGGCTAAAGAAATTGTTTTTTTTTTTCAATATTATCACTTTTTTTATATTTTCATTCTCAATTCTTATTTAATATCTTAGTCTTTTTTTTTATTTCACTATGACTTACAAGAAGAGCAAAAGAATTGTTAAAAAACCCACCATTCTATTACAAACAAAAAAATATATGCATAGTAAAGTGCCATATTTCTGTAGTAAGTGTAATGGTATAGAAAGAGATCTAAGAGTTAAAGCTAGACATGAAGCAGAATAATGGAAACCCTTTATTGTGAAGAAAAAACATATTATTTAAAGATGGCAGATGGGCTATTGGCCAGTTGATATCTATAATAGAGAAGGGTCCTCAGATATGGTGAACAGAGTTGTTCCAATAGATCAGAATAATATTAATTTTATGGATAGTGAAAATTGTTTTTTTTTTGTTTCTTATTTTATCTCTTTTTTTTTATTTTAATTCTTCTAATTTTTTTTCTTTTTTCTTTTTATGTTCTATAAAAGGTTATTATTCAGATAGTGAAGAATATAATTTGGTGTCTCTGCTGCAGCCAGAAAATCTTCAGTTTCTTGTTAGACAGCTTCTTAAAGGCTTCTATAATGTAAAAACATTGGCTTTTTATCCTGATGAAGAATTGTCTCTTTTTTCTGATAATAAAATTGAAAATGATAATATGAGAAGTGATAAAACTGATGAAACTAAAGAAGAAAATGAAAAAGTGAATGTATTAAGCTTCGATGCACCTAATTTAGATAATAGCCCTAAAACCAATTTCTGAACTATTAATCAGAATGTACTGCGAATTGTATTATATGTTTTTTGTTATCAACAAAAGTTTCAGCTTTCTAACACAAGTATTAATTCTTTGATTAAGTATTTGCGGTATTTACTAACTAATATAGATAAGGATAAATATTATAGCTTTCCTATTTCGATAGAAGTAGCAAACAATATGATTAGTATATCTAATAATGCAACAAAATTTGCTATATACAAATTTTGTGGCAAACTATATAATATAAAAGATGTATCAACAAAGAAAGCAGACAAAATCCAAAAATACTTTGCTGTACTTATGTGAAATTACCAAACTATATTATTATCAGCAGAAGAGTAGCATACAATGCAATACTTTCAAAGAAAGTCAAGATAAAAGATGGCATAGTCAGAAAGCTGATATCTATTTATCCTGTTTTAAACCCTAAATAAATATTCACAAAGTTGTTCCAGAGATCAGAGTTTGAGGAGGCATATAGACAATAGGTCTATTGACTATCCAAAAACCAATTATTAGATACATACAATAATAGGATATGGAAATCATTCTCTGATAATGAAGAAATTCTGTTTTTTCACCTAAAAACAGCTGATAGCTATATCAGATTGATGATAAATTTAAATTGGTTTCAACTGTTCGAATTTTCTTAATATAGTGTAGGGTTATATATGCTGTTATATATAATCTTTCTCATCAAGAAAGGGTTTTGTTCTGTTCTTTTCTTTTTTTTACATTAGTTTTTTTTTTACATTTTTTTTCTTTTTTTTTTTTATATTTTTTTTTTTTTTTCTCTTCTTTTTTTTTATATTTGTTCTTTTATTTCTTACATTTGTTCTTTTTTTCTTATATTTATATAAAACATTCAAACTATCTAACATAATAACATTGGCTGTCATATTTGGAACTTTGGAACCAAAGCTGCATCAATTGAATCACTATTTAGTATCTATTGTTGATCAGCTTATAGAACTTTGAGAAGGGATAGACCTATCAGCTACATTTGAGTCTCCATCTGGCAAGAGAATAAAATATGCTGTAATTTGTTGTTTCAGTGATTTACCTGCAGTAAGAAAGTTTTGTGAACATATTTCGGCTAAGGTTGTATATTATCGTTGTTATAAGAGAGCCAATTATGATACCTGAAATCAATCTCATTTTGGTAGTATTTCTGATATAAATTCCTGGTTCATAGAACATGACTACAACCTTATCCAAACAATGCTATGAAATAGAAAAATTGTAAACAGCAGATCAAAAAAACAGCATGTTTCTAATACTCTTATCAGATGATCAGAAATCTACAGGCTTTCATACTTAAATTCTGTTAGGTTTCTGGTGGTACATTGCCTCTTTCTAGATATAGCAAAATTGATCGTAACTAAGTTATAGATTGAAGGTGACTGGCTAACTCCTCAAAAATTAGAAATCATGCAGTTGTCAGCCAACCAAATCGATATGCTATCTGATATTGGTAGAATCCTTTACAAAATTTCTACTAGAGAAAGGTTTTTAAGTTTCAAAGCAGATTAATAGAAAATCTTTTCCCCGTATATACAACCACAATTTGTTAGGATTTGTTGTATGATACTGATAGAAAGATTCTGACTTATTTCATTCAGGTGTATAGCATATTAGTTTGTAGAATTATTGGTAAAAAAGATTTGAAAGTGTCATATCAATATCTAATAGGATGATAAAAATTAATGAAGAAATATATAGTTCCAAAAAAATATCACCTAATATTTACCTAAACCTCCATATATGTGAATGCATTTTAGACTATGGACTCTTGAATTCTTTCTGGTGCTTTAGTTTTGAACAAATAAATAGATTACTAGATAAATAATATATGAAAAATTAATAATTTAGCTGATATTCCTATATTCTATCTTAGTATTCGTCTAAACCAAATTGATTATTACTAAATTTGTAAAGTAACTCACATGACATATATAAATTTCTTACGATTCCAAACTTATATGTAGCTATAGAAGGTGGTAGAATTTAAAAAGACAATTTTTACTATGATTACTAATTATTTTTATTGTTAAAATTTCTTTTTTTGAATTCTACTACTACTTATGCGTTGTAATTCAAATAAGGAAATTTGTAATAAAAAATTTCAATAACTCAAATTTCCTTTTTGATTTAAAATAAATCTATAATTTCAAGTAATATATGATATATATATTTATTTTTTATCGAAAGCTACAAAAATAGTAATAGTAAAATTGAATTAGAACTTATAAATATCATTTAAAGAAATAAATATATTGATAGATTAATTAGTAACAGTAATGATACTTATTTATTAGAAAGCTTGTCTAATTTAGATCCAAAACCATCGGCCAGGAGCTTAAGCATTTATGATATATCCAATAATGAAGTGATAGAATTCATTTAAATATCAAGATCAATTGAAGAAGAAATTAGTACTGGTACTGGGTCTGATTCATTTCTTGGAACCTTTCTTATACCAAAGAAAATGAATGTCTACGTCTCCTAAGATTTCATGAAGTTGCTCACTGAATACTATAATTAGGGTATATAATAGGTCAGGCTTAATCTAAAATTTTGTGGGTTGGGTTGGGTTTGAGACCAGGTCAGGTTCAAATTTTAGACTCGCTATAAATCAGATCAGGCCTAATAAATTATCGGGTCGGGTTTGGGCTCTGTTAATTGACCTGCAAAAATCTGATAAACCTATAACATAATATATCGATATTTTGTTAAAGTCAAATTTGGATATATATTGACTTTATGCAAGTTGCACAAAGTCAATATATATATAATAAATATTTTCTAGAGGTTGGAATATGGCCAAATTACTTTAGAGAAACCTTCTAAATGCAACCTTCTAAATGCACTCTCAAGTTCCGATCTGATTATATATTTGATCTCTCTAAATGCACTATTCTTATTGTTCTCTAAATGTGTATTTATAAAGGTTGGTCTTATAGAAATATTTCTCTATATTAATCTATTAATGTACTATAAATTACTGAGACGAATCAAGTTTAGTGATAAGATCTAGATTTAATATTTAAAGAATGGTTCAGTTTGTAAAGTATGTAAGGTTCTATTGAATCAGATGAGTTTAAGGTAATTAAACATAAAATTAGATTGTCAGTAGATAAATATGCATATCTGATATAGTATATTGTTTTAAAATAGCATAACATTAACCATATTGTAAGATAATGAATAGATTAGTTCAAATTTAGCAGATTGAGGTCTGGAATAGGTAAATTCACTCAAATTTTTACTAATAAACCTATATATTAAGTAAAATTGTTAGCTATTAATTTTGCTATAGTATAGTTATCTAGTAATATATTAGTATTATACTTAATACCAGCCTAGCTCTAACTTATTCTGACCCTAAATTTTTGCGTGACTAATCTATTCTAAGATTATTAGGTCAGGTCAGGTTTTGAATTAACCTAACCCGACCTAGGCCTGACTAGTTATAAAATTTTTTATCAGGCTCAAGCTCAGGTCTGGTTTAAATAGACTCGAGTTAGGCTTAAATAAACTTGACCTGACCTGGCCCGTTATATACACTAACTATAATAATGTATATAAAACTAATATATTTGTTCATTTGGCAAATTTAGTATCAGATAGGTCAATAGCTGTATTGTCTATTATAAACCAATATAGAAGAATTCAAATAAATGCAGAAGTTTTCAGTTCAACTTTTCAAAAAGACATGAAAATTCTTCAAGAATACTTACAAAATTTTCAGATAATGATAATATAATTATATATTCAGACCAGGTTTAGTTTTTTTTGAGCATTCTATCGACTACCCAGAAGCATCAACAAAGCATAATCTTATATACATCTATTGGTATAAAAGGTAAAAAATAAAAAATTAAGATATCATCTTAATATCAGCAAAAATGATAACAAACTATATAATGTGGAATTATAGAATAAGAAGTTTTATGATGTAGATTGTGATTGCATAATTTCTATACATAATTTACTAGGTAGATTTGTTATCGGTACTTATACTGTTAGTTCATAGAAGCCTCATGAATATATGTCCATAATTCTGTTAAATAGAAAATATAATATCTAATTATATACAATTTATATTATATATAATTTAATTATCCAGATTATAAAATATGATTTATTACTATTTTAAAATAATTAGAAACTGATATTTTATATATATTGATATATTTAAGAATTATATATACATATCTGATAAAATACTTTATCATTATACAATAATTTTTAAATAAATAACTATACTTAACAACATATTATATAAAAATAATATTTATTTTTCAAAATAATATTGATAGTTGATACCTGTTTCTGCTAATTTTGGTAAAATATTTTCTTAGCTAATATTTACTAATACTTTCAGTTCAAAAGCTAAAATTCTAGTTTGATTTTGGCAAGATATAATCAACCTATATTTCTTATAGATATCTTGATAAAATATCATTATTATATATAGAAATATCAGACAGCAGATATTTTGTTCGATATTTTGGTATTCAACCTGTATCAGTTTTGTTACTATTAATAGTAATTAAGATATAACATACAAGCTACTTAGCATTATTTTGTATTAGATATTGTAGAAATGAGTTAATAGTTTGTAGTTCTCTTAAAAGAGAGAGTTTATAGTAAGTAAAAAATTTGTTGTAGTATATTTCCAAGTCATAGAAGTTTAATAGTATTGGTGATGACTTGAATAGAGGTTCTTCTGAAGATTCGCTTACTATTTTAAGCTCGGTTCTTACAGCTGCAAAGGGTTCCATAGTCTGTCATGTATATTTGGTCTAACTATTATTATCTTGGTCCTCTGCATAAATAGACTTAACTACCTATTCACTTACATTATTTTCTTTTAAAAATAGCTTACAAAAAATTGAGTAAATCATAATTTTAGAGACAGTAGCTGTATTCATAGATTCTTTAGAAGAACAAACTATTGAAAAAGATTATATAAAGTTGTTTGTAATGAGAATTGTTGAGTATTGTTGTAGTTAGAGTCTGTGAATTGGTTGAGATTATAGGTTGTATTAGATATACTAGCCTCATTGTTATTAGCATCAATCATAGAAATATTACTATCTGGGTTAATTAAGATTTTTGAATATTGTTGAGCCTATGAATTATCTTTTATCAAAGGTGTAAAGGTTTTGAGTATTTGCATAACTTGTTGTAGTATTGTTATTAGTATTTTGGGATGCTGTATCATTAGTAGACTTGGATATCTGTTTATTAGATGTTGGGGTTTTGGGAGGTGTAACTTGAGTTAGACAAAAAAGATTCAGTTTGATTTGTGGAGTTTTAAAGTTAACCTTAAATTTAGAGTGAATAGTTTTTTTGCTTCAGAGTAGGCTTTTTCATTGTAATATTTTTGAACTTCTCATATTGATAATTTGTCAAGTAATTTACGAATATAGAGTAAGTAAATATACAAGCAAGGAATCAGTATTAGCAGGGTTTGAAGCAATTCTATTGATAACTTCATAAGAATGAAAGCTATCAAGTTCATCATTAGAGGTAGCAGCAATAAGGTATTTATGGTAGTAGTAATAGAAGTAATAATTTTCATAAGTATAGTTAGTGTCTACTTTGTTAAGTTTCATGTATTTAACTTCTGCTTTATAAGAGTGTTTGTGCAAGAGTATAATAGGTATAGGTTTATGAAAAGTAGCAGAATTTGATTGGTCTTTTCTAAATTGACATAGATTGAAAGTAGTTATGTAGTCTGGATTTAGATGGAGTACTAAAATAAGGGCTGGAAAGTGCTCAAAAGATTGTTGAAAATAACGTTCAGATAAGTTTTGAATATTATGTTCTTTCTCTGGTGAGAGAGTAAAACAGCCTTGAATAGTCATGATAAATGGATTGACAGGATCAATAAGAGATGCTATTTGTATAAATTTACTAAAATCAAAAAAAAGATAAGTTTGGTTTTTGTGTAAAAATAGATGTAACAAGAGGCTAAGTTATATAAATTGATTAATAATATTGATTAGTAAGAGGATCTGCAGGTTTGGGCATCCTAGAGGAACAGAATCCCCAAAAATTAAAAAATTTTTTGCAAAAATTAAAGTGCAGTTTTTGTAACAGAGTTTTGAAGCATTTTGGTTATAAAATATGCAATTTTTGTCTGTTTAAAATATATTATATATCAAAATGAAGCTATTGTTGAGCTTAATCTTTTTCTA